>JBBPOS010000129.1:0-65434 GCA_038091575.1 Leccinum subgranulosum
AGCCAAATGAACGAAAGACCCGATGTGTACTAGCTTACAGTGCATGTCTTCAACCAATGCTCGCACTTCCTCTCCGTGGTGAATGCGGCAATTATCCATCACGAGGACACTACGTGGTCCAGGGTATGGAGTGGTGAATGGCATCTGTATTGCAGTTAGGGCATATCACAATGCAAAGGATATAGTACAAACCACATGCTCTTTCAAAAAGGACAAAAACCGCTCGGCATCAACTGAACCCTCCACAATATCATATGCAATGATACCGTCAAGAGTAAGAGCTGGAAGGATAGAATAGCGAATGCCACGAATGAAATACTTGTCTATCCGACAACGTTCTCCTTTGGATGCCTGCCCATACTGACGTGCAGACGTACGCCGATCCTTTGCAGCCTCATCAATAAAGACCAGCATATTTGCGTCTCGAGCTTCAGCACCAATGCGGTTCATGTACATTGCCCGCAACCCTTCATTCTGCTCTGCTGCAGAGGCAGACACAATCTTGCGTGTGAATTGGAGGCTTCGAAGCACTCGATGCAAAGTGGGGATGCTGGCAAATCTATGACGCTTTATCCAAAGCTCGTGTTGAAGCTCATCAAGGTAGATTGTACGGCAAGTCTTGACAACAGCACGGATGAAGGACATGTCAGCGAAGGTGAGAATCCGCCGACGCCTGATTGCGCGAGAGAAGGTGAAAGGATCAGAGACGATCCCAAATCTTGAGTGAAGCTTGAGAGTCTTGTAAACGAGCGTTTTCTGGATGCCCAACAGGTCACAGATCTGCTGGATGGTATAGCCTTTGTGATGGAGAACCGGAATACGAGCTTTGAGGTCGGCGGAGACACTGCGCGCCATTTTGGCTCAGGCTGAAGAGCGCTGATGTGATCGTACACGAATGGCTCACTCAGGTGCACTTGGGGTCCTTGCCCGGCTGTCTCCGAGACAGAAATTTTGAAAATGCGTTTTCCGCACTATATTGAAAACAGCTGTAACGTGAAACGTGTTGAAGAGGGATTATCGTTGAACAGGTGGTATGTGCGAGATGTTGGGCCTTCGACCTATCACCTGGGCAGGTTAGTGATGACCAACAAGGAGGCAGACTTGTTCGACGACCGCTGGATGACGGGTCTTGCCAGTGTATCATCAGACGTGCGTTAGAGAGCGGTTTCGACAAGGACTTGGCGTTTACCTTATATCCCACAGCATGACCGTCGCATCGTACGAGCCTGTTAGTCGTCCGTGCTCCGTGCGTACGGTGCGAGTTCGGGAAAGCTATATGTACGCACCGCCCGCCAGCGCCCAGCACGCTTGCATCCGCGTTGAACTCGACGGCATGCACTCTGCCCATATGTCCCGCCAGTCTGCGCGTGGTCACCCCCGTCGCCACGTCCCAGGCAAAGACAAAGACAGACCTACTATCTCCGCCGCCCGGCGCCGACGCGAACTTTGTGTTCCCCGGTACCAAAAGACAATGGGCAGGCGACTTACACGGATATAGAGAGGACCTCGTAGCCGTGTGCTTCAAAGCACGAAAACCCACTTCCCGATCCTTCGACGCCGGAAGTTCCCGCTTGCAAGCTTCAGATCACACAAGTCATCAACAAAGTTCGAGAGCCATCCTGGTAACCATGAGTCCTATGCTCAATCCACCCCAACCCATCCGTGAGGTACTATATGTCAATTATCAATAAGATCAACAGTATCCAGTAATACAGTAAATAAGTATTCTCGACCGTCAAGAAAACAACAACATGAAAGCCTAGACATCGTCATTGAAAGCTAGCGCTGACGGGTCAACCTCACCGCAAGCTCCTTGGCCATCTGCCCATCCAACTTGCACCGTTTCGTAAGGACCTTGATCAATTTGCTCTTGTTCAAATCCTTCAGGGGTGCGAACCACCCAAACAACCGCAAAAACTCGATGAACCACGAGTTGGCTGGCATGACGTACTTGTCCCGCCCGTCGAACCCACACAACAACCGCTCCACGTTCATCCTCGACTGGGCGTACTTGGAGTGCGTGGGCAGCCCGGTGACACACGCGTGTCCAGCAGATTTGATGCCATATTTTTCTAGACTGGGCAGGTTGTGTGTCCACCAAGCCTCCATGTCCGGTTCACGCTCGAGGTGCGTAACCACCAGTGCGATTGGGACCTGTGAACGACAAATGATCTCATAAAAGAGACGATAGTTGCTCTGGGTGGTCGCCGTGAGGCGATTTCCGCGCATGCAGAAGAGGAGGAGGTCGATGCCGCCCTGTTGTTCGAGCTGCTGGATAAGCTCAAAGACGGCTGCGATAGCGTCCATGTACGCGACGGCACCCAACTCGGGCTGCTCGAGGCCAGCAGTGTCCCATACGTGGAAGGATCTGCCGCCTACGGGGAAGGTGTACTGACAGGAGGAGAGCGTACGGCCCTCGGCACCTGTGGATACACTCGCGACCTTGCGGCGCGCGATCATGTTGATGACCGAGCTCTTGCCTACGCCCGTCTCTCCGAATAAGACGACATTAACCGACGTCATGAGAGCCAAAGAAACGAGGAAGAAAATAAAAGAGCTGCGGATGAGGGTAGCGTTGAGATCGAGATTTGAATATCATAGTGTCTGTCAGGGAGATCCGTACCGATTATGCAAAGAGGCGTTGCCTTCGCCAGGTGGGACGAGGGAGAAAATAGCACAGATATGATGATAAGGGGTGCGCCCGCGAGCATAAATACCTGCGGAAGATGACATGGTTCACCTCGAGGTGTAAGGTTCACCGTTTTCCACCGCATTATCCGCCGTGCCCTCGCGCGAGGCAAACGCGTGTTTGCATGGCTGGCTGGCTGTGAGCAAGTGGATCTGTCATTAATTCTGAAGCTGCTCCGAGGATGCTGTACGGCGCATGTCAGGTTTAACGCCTTTGGAGTTGAACTCGCCACCAAGTCATACGTCGAGGCAGCTCTAGCTGTGTCGGCTGTAACTGTTCTCTTCCTCGCAGGGCCCGCTAAGCCACGGCTTCGTCCGCGGTGCATGCACCGGTGTTCTAGAGCAGCGGTGTCGTCGTGGCCGCCCAGAGTCACAGTGCATTCATGTGCGACAGTCGAGAACAATGAATAACTGCTTCTAATGTGCACAGCCACAATACATAAATCTCGAGCTCCGAGTCCATCACGAGGATTATTTTTTCACGGGCAGGGTAGATATTGCTTTACCGTAGACGCAATAAGTATCTTGCATCTTTGAGCCTATCAGGCCATATATAGCCTAGGAACGGTTTAAGCCCCATACCTATAGTAACTAAATGGGAAGCACGTGCAATTCCACACATATTTTTGTGCATGATACTTACTGCCAATATCATACGTGATGCCATTCAGTGACCAAATGACTACATCATTCCATTGTGCTCATGTAGTATAATTTCGGGAGTGGTGAAGCTTGCAGAGCAAACATCTGTTTCTTGGGAGGGACAATCTGATTTTATACTCCGATCCAATTGCAAACGCCGGACCAGATCAACTAGTAACATCACTCAGATCTGTCCTTTAACTATACTACAGTGGTACATAGTACTATACGACTGGTAGTAATTAATATTGCCAATATCCGCCATGGCCATGACGGCCCCGCCACCAAAGTTGTCCGACAATGCAATCTATCACTCCACACGAAAGAACTCTGAGTAGTCAGCAAGGCACTGGGTGAAGAGGTGCACACAACTGCAAGATGTCATAGTCCCCGTGATGTCGTTGTCATCATGCTGAAGTGGTTATCATTCCAGCAGTCATGGATCTATCCAAGCAAACTAGAATCTGATACGCGCCATATTTTGTAGATATTCGTACCTGGCAAACCTTCATCACCTGTTGATCTTCTGCCTTACAGTGCACTGTGCACGCCGGTTCTCATTGTCACTCCGAAGGTGCTCTCTATGCGATTAGACTATGAACGTTCTAGGTGTCTCATCATAAAAATGTATACAATTACAAGTTGTGGATGTAATTTCGCATCTGGTGGTGACTATGCAATGGGGATTGTGGAGAAAAAAATGCGTGAATTCTACATGAGTCCGGAACGTCGTTCTCAAAGCTGAGGCGGACGGGTCAATCTCGCCGCAAGCTTCTCTGCAATGTTCGAATCCAATCTGCACCGTTTCTCCAGGACCATGATCAGCTTCTTCTCATTCAAATTCTTCTTCCAGGGAGCAAACCACATGAAAAATCGCTTGAACCACGAGTCCGGCATGACGTACTTGCCCCGTCTGTCGCATCTGCACAACAACTGTTCGACATTGTTCTTCGATTGCGCGTACTTTACGTTGTTGGGCAGCCCGGTGACACACGCGTGTTCTGCGGATCTGATGCCATATTTTTCTAGACTGGGCAGGTTCTGTGTCCACCAGGCGTCCAAGTCCGGTTCGCGCTCGAGGTGAGTAACCACGAGCGCGATCGGGACCTGTGAACGACAAAGGATCTCGTAAAAGAGACGATAATTTCTCTGGGTGGTCTCAGTGATGCGGTTTCCGCGTATGCAGAAGAGGAGGAGGTCGATGCCGCCTTGTTGTGCGAGCTGTTGGACGAGCTCAAAGACGGCTTCGATGACGTCCATGTATCTGGTCCAACTCTGGCTCCCCGAGGCCAACAGTGTCCCATAGGTGAAAGTTTCTGCCGCTGATGGAGACGGAGTGCTGACAGGAAGTGTGCGTGCAACCCTGGACATCTGGAGAGACCCTGGCGACCTGGCTGCCTGCGATCATGTTGATGACCGAGCTCTTGCCTGCGCCCGTCTCTCCAAATAAGACGATATTAAGCGATGACATGTGGCGAAACAAGGAAGGAGAAGAAAAAGGAATAGACTGCGGGGAGCAGGGCGGCCGTTGAGATCAAATTTTGGCCATCATAGTATTTGCCTACCAAATACGCAGAGAAGCGTTTTCTTAGGTGGACGAGGGATCTAGGGACTAGAACGAGTTGAGGAATGAAGGATGCGCCTGCGAGTATAAATGGCTTATGGAGCGGCAGTGACAGTGGAAAGTACCACCTCGAGCCGCCATCATGACCAACTTCGATACCAAGGTTCACCGTTTTTCACAGCAGCGTCTTCTGCGCCTCGCGCAAGGAGAATGCATGTTTACTATGCTGGGGTTTTCTTTTGCTTCCATTTCGGTCCATCGTCATGATGAATGCCCTCGGACATGCCGGGCGTAAGGCTTCCCGTCGGCCCCGTCGTTCTCGGTACGGATCGGTTGAAAAAGGGTGCGCGAAAGTGACGGTGTTAAACGACTCCAAAGCTGGTCGTTCCTTCTTTTAGGTGCGTATGGCAGTGTTGCGCGACGGACCACTTCGGCCCGATTTTTTCAAACACTGCATCATGATCGTCTTCTCCTGCGATAATGACGTCCAAACGACCGTTGTCCCCCGCTCCCTTGCCTCCCCCGAAGCGTCAGCATGGCGTAGCATCGCATTCGACCCGAGGCATCGTCATCACATCTTTTGACAACACCCTGTACGACGAGCTCATCCTCTTCATATTCTCATTTCTCGATGCCAGGGACCTCTGTGCTGTCCAGGCCACCAACAAGAACTGTGCTAGGCTCGCGTCTGACGTCCAGGTGCATACTCGCGAGTTACACTACCCTTGACGAGAGACCATCTATCACCCCTCCACAGCATTGGAAGACGCTCTTCGTCAGAGACTTTGGGAAGGCCCGCCTTCGAGGTGGTAAAGGATTCTACGGCAGACTCCCAGATGGTCGCATTATGAGAGGGCTTCCTTCCCGTGCATCCCTTCCGGCGGAGGACTCAGAGAGTCTCGACTGGAAGTGGATGTATCGCATCAGCTCCAACTGGAGAAACGGTGGGCATCATCAAGATGACTCTCTTGCATTGGCCATCTCATCCACACAACCAAGGTCGTTGCGCCGTCGATACCTTGGGTGATATCGCTCAAGCCTCTTCCCCACTCACGGGGACCCCAGGGTCCCACGTCCTGCTTTCCGGCGCTCTGACCATCTCGGCTTCCTCAGAGCTGTCCCGCCAACCTACGATACTCCTCAGACCTCGTCCAGATACCATCCACTCTCTCAAATATAGCTCTAGCACTACCACTAGCACTGTGCGGATATCCACCATTGCTATCGACCAGTCCCGTCCTTCGCCCAAGACACCCAAGCAGGACACCCTTCTCCGTTTCGCGGCTTTCTTATCGACAGGGGAGTTCAGTATCTACGAGTACAGTCCCTTGTCGTTTTCCCCGTCTCCAAAGCTTGCTTACATCCCGTTGCCCCGCCACCGATCTCATGTCATGCAAGCCGCATACCATCACCCGTTACTCGTCACATTGTCTCATACGTTCACACTCATGGTATACGATCTCAGCGGAGACACAGTCAACCACACCCATTCGCTTAGCTCATTTACGAGCCATCCACCGACCTCTTTGATATTATCCGCCATGCCCTCCTCGACGTCATACAAGCTGGTCTTGGCTTACGCCATCCCGGTATACCCAGCGCACTGGAGCGTCGGCGTCACCGAGTTGATCATCTGCTCTTCTGGTTCCGTCACATCGACCGCCACCTCTGGGACGACCAGTCCAGCGCCGCTCTCAGCCAATTTCACTGTAACTGGGACACGCACGGCGCGTGCATTTGATGTTCCCCAAGGTTGGATCGACGACGAGAAATTAAGGGTAATGCGCGCTCAGTGGGGACGCAAAGTGAAACAGGTCGCCGATACGCAGACGGACGGCAAGTGGGTCGTCCTCGCCTCCGGCGATGGGTCCGAACTACTTCCATCGCACGACAAAGGTGCCTCGAGCGATGCTTCGAGCTCTAGCGCATCCTCTCCGTCGTCAGCCTATGTCTCCCCAGCGAGTCATACGTCGACGCAGCTCCAGTTGTATCGATTGTACATGCCACCTTTCTCTTCCTCGCATGCGCCGAGACTCAGCTTCGTCCGCACGCTGCATGGACCGCTCGGACCTGTCTCAGCGTTAGCCTTGGCAGACGGGCGTTGTGTGAGTCTCGGTGTAAATGGTTCGATATGGGTTTGGGATCTGGAAGGCGGCGATGATGGGGCGGAGATTGCGGGGCCAGTTCCAGGATTCGAGCGGGCCGACAGACGCGGCACCGTGGTATTTGACGAGCGACGGATCGTGACATCTAGTATTCGAGGGATGGAAGAGCGTAGGTTCGATATCTAGTATGATGTCGATTCAAGGCAATGGATTGTAAGGATAAGGCGGGGCGTTACTCGGAGAGTCGGCGCAGCGAATACATATCTCTGCAAGTCGCCGCTGGCGCCAAGAACCTCCGCCGCCACGCATCACTGGCAGAACTTGGATGCGAAGACTCTGTGTCTGGCCGCCGTTTCAACGCACTTCTCTCCTTCTCGCCCTTGACCCATTCCAACGCATGAAGCCACGAGTTTTGACCCAGGTACACGTGGCAACTCGTATCACGTTGACCCCAATAGTATCATACGCAGCCGCAGTGCTTCCGTGAAGATCTCTGTTCCGCGTTGCCTTCCTTCGTAAGAGTCATCGTGACTGGGTACCTGGTGCCATCGCAACTAAAGAAATCTTAGAGGACGAACGCAGCGTTTCTGGAACTTCTGGTAGATAGAAGTTGCTGCAAGTGAAGCCGTTGAACGCCGTCTCTCTCATTGGTGCCGCACCACGATGCAATTAGCGTGCTGCTGGCAGTACTTATCATCGTTCCTGACTCACAGTGGGCGCCGGGGCGCGGCCGCGATGAGCTAACATCCCAACCTGTGGGGTAAGACGGTTACCGAGTTTCCCGGCTCCCCCTTATAATTATCAAGACTTGGATCCCCTCGTGTTCGCCTCCCCCAACGAACCCACCTCGTAGGCCCGTCCATACCAGTACGTCCTTTCTGAGTCACCCTCGAGAAATCCACCCGAATCGCCTGACCACTGCGGTTCATTTACAGCTTCATTTGTCAGTAATGCCTGACGTCGGACTCGCCAACTTTGTACCCGTCAGGGCCTTTGACGAGATCACATCCGATGTTTTCACCCCACCACTTGCGTTTCAGGAGGATGACGTGGTCGACTCCATGTCACCTCTCCACGCAGTCGAGTACGTCCCGGCTAAACACGCACTCGCTCAGGACTGTACCGCCCTCCGCCTCATCGACGACGACATTGAAGAATGTCGAGCGCGCATCGCGCGCGCACAATCTCAGATTCGTGCTCTAGAACGCCAACGCGACGCCGTTCAACGTCGCGTGTTCATCCATCGTGCACGGCTCAGCCCTCTGCGCGCCATCCCGGACCAAGTACTTCAAGAGATTTTTCAGCACTGCCTACCAGACACGCCCTACATCGTACCGAGCGTGCATTCCGCACCCGTGGTCCTTACACATGTCTGTCGCCGGTGGCGAACGGTGGCCCATGGCACCTCAGAGCTGTGGTCGTCCATCGCGCTACACGATCGTGGCATGTGGAATTACGAACTCAAAATGGAGATGGCGAAGCGGTGGCTAGATCTGTCTCGTTCGCGTCCCCTCCGCATGAGCATCACATGTCCCCCACATACCGATTTTGGGCCGAGTGGGGACCCGTTGTGTTCTGACGTTTTTCGGCTCGCTACCGCGCACAGCTCCCAGCTTATTGATTTGTGCCTGACCGCAAACAAAACGTACCTACGCCAATTCATGGACCGCGCGCGCTTACCAGGGCTGCGATCTGTCGTCATATCCCTCCACAATGTCCACCGTATTGACGAACCCCAAGAACTGAACGCAACCCCCCTGCTCTCCGTCCCCAATCTACGGCACGTCGCGTTCAAGGGAGCGGGGTCGTCGATCGACCTCTTTCCCCGCACCCTCTTCTCACAAATCACCCGCCTCTCTTTCGACTGCAGCATGACGCTCGACCTCGCCTTACTATTCCAAGACTTTCCCAACCTCGAACACCTCACTCTCTCGCTTTCGCTCTCCCGCGATGTACTCCGTTTCCGACAGCCGCCCCAAGGCGCCGATCGCAGGTCTGTCGTTGTTTCTTCGCCATCGCTCAGGTACCTGGAAGTCTGCCTCGACGAGGGCACGCTCCGCGCGGGCGATCGGACCAAGCTGGAGCTGGTGCTCGACCAGCTGGCGCTGCCTACGTTGGAGACGCTCGCCATCACCGTCGTCGCGTCGTTACACTCCCAGCTCCGATTCCGGGTGCGAAGCGCGAGTGGGAGCGAGGCACGGTCCGTCGGGTTGGGGAAGCAGGAGGCGGAAGGGAGTCGGGACACGCTCGACGCAGCTACGGTGGCGTGGGCGCGCAATCCGAGCGTGGTCTCGCTTCTGTCGCGTTCTTCTCGGTGTGGTGCTGGCAGTTGTGCCGCGCGGCCGCCACCGAGGTTCGAGATTCGGGATTCGTCTTGGTCGTCGTCACCGTCGTTGGCTTCGCTGCTACTGCGGACCGCGGAGGCGTGGACATAGAAAGAATTTGAAAAGAAGGAGAGAGGATATATGACCGGTACCCGTCGGATATGATGAATTTGATTTTTTTTTTCTCTTTCTTTCTAATGTAGTAATTATCTGTTCTTTTTTTTTTTGTCGCCGACGGCCGTGATCGTCGTCATCCCATTCGTTTCGTAGCCGACAAGGAGCCTCACCGGCTGGAATTTTTATTGAAGGAAATGAAATGGTGCATTTTTTCGTTACTCTAAGTCGCCATTGAGCTGCGTTCAGAGATTTTCGTGTTCGCATCCGAGGCTGGTATTCAGACGTTGCTCAAGCGCGACGGAGACCCGTCTGACAATATGGATGAACTAGTCAAGCGGCCAAAGAGACACTCTAGCATTGAGAGTCAAGGCGAACGGTTCGGACCCAGGAAGGGGATATATAATGAAGTGTGTTGGCATTATCCTAATCTACAATCAACCCAGAAGGAACGTCATGTGTTGTGCTCGCGCAACAGCGGGAAGGAATATGATGTGGAAAGCGTCAAAGAACGAAGTCATTTCTGCGAGCCAATCAAGCCAATCACCAACAGGCGTCTACTGATAGCATTAGAGCCCGCCGGCAAAGCTTCGGTGCTATCCAACCACCAGTCCAAGTGAGCTCTCATGGCGTCCGCCGAGGGATTCGCCGACTCCGGAATCCTACAGTGAAACATCTTAACATCATGGACAAGGAGGAATACGATGACTCACATTCCACGCTCGCGCAGTGCATCCTCCAGCTCGGGGATCGTCAAATGCCGGGCACCCCCTTCATGTCGCAACTTTTCGTCATCCAAGGAGATCGCCTTCAAATGCCTACGTATCCGCCATGTGTTGAGGGAAGACGGACCCCAGGCCGGTAAGCCAAGCATGCTTTACAGAGATGAGCAGTGGGGAAAAGAACACAAACGGAGTGACCTTACATGCATACAGCGCCCGGATTGCCGGTATTTTTCAGTGCAACGAATCCTGATTGCTTACCCTCCGTATGAATGGCTTCGAATATGCCGCGGTGGTTGATTATCGCAGTCAATTGTCGGTTATACGCTCTAGACACGATACGATCGCGCTGACCCGGTAACACACAGGTAGAAGGAAGCATGCGAGGGGCATACAGTGCGACGAGGGGAACTAGTTCCTCCGCCACGAGGATGATCATCAAGAACGGAACGAGTCTAGAAACCCAAATGAGTCCCCAATACCCAGCATCACAAGAAAAAGACTGACTTGAGAACATCTCGTCTGTATGTTTCGATAAAACGTTGCTCTGCTCGAGAAGGCAACGCGCCACCAGATTTTGCGCGAGCAAGAATCGCAGCCGACTGTTTTCTGTGGGTATTTATCGCCTTGAGGCCTTTCCAATAAAATTTCTGGGGACGAGCGAGTGTTAATTTGGACCTCGGACGACACATTGACGACCCACCAAAAGTTGAAGGGCTTGGTGGGTGAACCGCTTGAAGGGGGTAGCGTCTTTGGGAGGGGGTGTTAACACGCCTCGTTCCGTCGCAATCACGATATCCTGCTTTGCGAGCGCAAACGGGCTCAGCGAGGATTCGACGGCTTCCGGGAGCTTGTTATGCCGGGGTGGGCGATAGTAGGAAGGCGAAGACGAGTCTTGTGATGGGCGCGGAGGCGGTGCCGCGTCAGCTCGGAGAGTGGCAGGTTTGACAGGGCCAGGTTTGAGTTCAATCTTCTTGTTTCCTCGAGGTGAGTTCGGAAGAGGAACATTGGGATCGTTCGGTCCAGTGGCGACAGACTTGGAGGTGACAGTGGACGCGAATCTGAAACGAATGACTTGGTGCTGGTAGTGCTGGGCCGATGTGTATCTCGCCAAGTAAAGGACGGCCCCAGGCGCTGGTGAGCGCATATTTGGAGAAATGAACTTGAATCTGACGGTGGCACGAATGAGTATGTGCTTGTCGAACAAAACTTTGATCTTCTTGCCTATTCAGCGCAACATTCTTTACTGCCACGGAATGTAACATAAAACCTGACAAAGCGGCGTCGTTGAATGTTCCACTATCGTTCCGTAAGGTAAAAGAAAATAGTACTGAGAGGCGTAGTAAAAGAGTAACTTCTAATTGTATTGGCTCGGGTACTCCCGAGACTCGACACGTTCTCACACCAGAAAAAGGCCGAGCACAAAGCGGCCAACTTGATAGAGTCCATCACATTCCTGTCACACTAACATAGACCATCCAATGACAGCACAATGGCAACCTACGACGTTTGCGAGCCTATCCCCACATTCTGATTGTTGAAATAAAATTGGTCCAAGCATGCAGGTGCTGGACCCGGGTGAACATGAACCCCCGGAAACAGTGCTCGATCGGACATCAAGGGTCTTGGCATAGCCGATTCCAGGGCCCATTGAGATCCCCGGAAGGTTACAGTGACACGCCAACGGGAACAGCTGCTCAGGTATTTCAGATTCGTTTGCGGTGGACTGTGCTGCGCAAGCTCGCTCTGACAGTCCAAGAGACGCTCGGCGCGGTCCCATTATTCGAGTTGTAATGCAGATCACTATTAATCGGAGTATGCGGTTGTCCGATCACAGCCCTTGAAGTTCCCCTGACGCGATCCATCGGATGTCCAATTTGAAGTCTACCAGTAGCGCAGGTTGGCAACTCTGATATTATAGGGGTAAGTCGTTGCCGGCTAGGATCAGCTGAACAAGATAATCTATACATATCAACAACTGTCATTGATTTCCTTCAAGTCGGAGGCAGCTTTCTAGAATGTGAAACCACTGACTAATCGAAGCCGCATCAGATAGACTCTGGGTCGTCGTTTTGGTTTAAATGACTATGGCCCCTTCCAGGTCCCCGGTCGACCAAAGCGTCAGAGGAACGAAAGACCGAGGCACCCCGTCACTCTAGTAAAGTTCGTCGTTTGCTTGGATAGTCAATTTGGTCGTCCTTTCGTCCGGCGATCACACAGCCAGATGTGTTGAGGTAAAAGCGACGTAATCATTCCACGACGGAGGATGGTTGCAGCCGGGTGCGAACAGAATGGTAACCGTGAACCGGTAACGGAGGGAAACGAATCTCCGACGCAGCGCTCACGGTCTGCGGCATGCTTGTAGAGTGCCGATCTCCTTGCTCAGCCATTGTCGCCCTAATATGGTACCATCTAGCAAAGACGCTCACATGTTCGATCGAAGGGCCAACTCTTGATCACTATCTGATAGCGTTCAGATATGAGTCGTGGAGTTCCGGAACGCCCTGACTAGAAAGGGCATATGTCGTTGTGGGTGCCAATTTGTCAATAGACAATAATCAGTGAGAGTCCGTTTTGATCATTTGGCCTAAAATCGGACGAGTGCTGTCGAAAAATTGGCATGTGCACGGGAAAGGATACCCACATCGGGGCAAGGAAAGCATTAAGGAGTGACTTAACTTAGAGCGTATATAGCACCTTGCGAGAATCCGTCAACTTGACCCTTGGCATTTTCAGGCACCTGTCCTGGCGCCCCGCGGTGTTGACGAGCCTCGACTAGCACTTCACAGCCACTGTTGTAGCTGGATTTCCTGTCAAGGGCACGTAGGCGACCATTTGAAAACCCGGTGAAGCCGTCCAGCGACAAGTAGCATCGAGTCCAAGAGAGACGCCGATCCTCGGGACATTCATGTCTAGATGTCTGGAAAACGAGTTTATTTGAAGATTCCTCATTGAGGGTGCTCACCTCGAATACAGCGGCAATGAGAGCTTGCCTCACCTTGTAATTTCGCCTCTATGTTGACGGGCTTTCCGCAACGGGAAGTATGCATAGCCAGTAAGTAAAGGTTGTCCGTTCCTGGGCGTCGCAGTTAGTCAAGTTCCCACTTGTCGATCGATAACTTCTGGACAGAAAAAAAAATAAAGATAAAGATAAAGATAAGAATCGTCGGTGACAATGACGTTCATACCCACTGGTGTCAAATCGTGTGAGCAGAGAAATTTTGAAGTATGCCAGAAATGGTTCAAGTGTTCGTGCTTTGTGGAGATGGCAGTTAGCGGTGAATCCACAAATGGATGCCAACACTGCTTCAAGCTTGCCGATACGTACTTCAACTTCTTGGTTGACAGGGAGCAAGTAATTAATCCTGAATTTCAGTAAAGTTCAGGCCCGATCAGAAGAGCGAAATGAAATAGCTAAGATCATCAGTAGCCAAGCTCCTAAAGTCGAATAGTTGCTCGGCGACCGAGTCGCAACCAACGACGTAAAATTCAAGGAGCCGGTCGTCGCCTATCAGTAAGGCGAAATTTAACCACGTGCTGACGTGACGGTGACCGAGGGTCGGAGTAATGGCCCATCTGCGCTCTGACGTCTGAAAGTTACGTTGAACAAGTAAACAACCCCTTTCCCGACAAACCCCAAAGTTCATGGAACCCTTATCCTTGCGAACAGCTATACACAATCCCTCGCTAGGCACCGCGACCGTAAACACCCTGAACGCGCTCTACCACCTCCGCGGGGACTCGCATACGATCACATCAGAATGTCTTCCAACGTTCATTCCTTCCGCCACGACCCTCGTCGCCTTAGACGCACGCCCACCCGACGGGGAATCCCGGGAATTTATGCGGCGGCTCACATCAGGGGCTCAGGCAACCGCGATTTCAAACTTTTATGACAGCATTCTAGCAGGGCCATTCAGCGAGGAGTCAAATGGGGAATTCACTGACGTTGGTCTGTGGTTGGGGAGCGGCGGTTATCAGAGAGGCCGAGAGATGGCGGTTCTCGCCTCACTTGGACTGGGCGAACATCCGGAACGTTCTGCCGCGAGGGTGCGTGCCATGCGTGCTTGATTCTTAAATGGAAACATTCATGCGGCGTAGTTGACCACGAGGGTGTTTGAAACACCAGCAGAATGCAATGCAGGGTTTTCGGCTGCGTACCGGAAGCTGAGAAGGGCACACTGTTTTTGCACTTCTTCGGGTGGCGTCCAGACCCTATGTTTCCTTGTAGGTGAAATCAATGATCAATGGTGTGGCCTCGCGAGTGTAGCCATTACTTCGGACTAGGGTTGAAATTTTTTTGTCTTGACTCGGAGTATGGAGCCTCACCTTTTGTGATTGATCAAGTCATGTACCACATCAGACAGCGAACGAGTAATCGCTTCGCTTGCTGAATGTATTTATTCCCCCTCTTGGCGTTCTGGCCCAGCGGCGGTGGTACCGAAAAAATTCATCAGCGGCTCACTAAGCGTTTGTCCCTATTCATTTACTTTTGGGATCTCCGGATGGTAGAACAAAACCTTAGGGACGGCGAGCAGGCCTTGAATACACTCCTTGCCGCAAGTGCTGTTCGTCATTCTTCCATAAGCTGAATACATTTTTCTTTCCTTGGAAAAAACAGATATGATATCAAGTTCAAGCGCTTACGTCTGGCAATATACGCACTTTAGTTTTTCGGCCGAGTTTTCTTTTCTCTCCCATGGGTGGGTAGCAACGGGACCTTTGCTGACCCGACTTTTACATCACCGTCGTCGCTCAAAGCGACGGATGGGATTAGGTGTGCTGATGGGCCGACCGTTATCTCGCCGCGAGAACAGATCAATCAGTCGATTGAGTTCTGGCATGCAGACACCTTACTGATACAGCATTTGTTCGTCTCAGAATTCCGTGCGTTATCAGTGGCGGGTTTGAATGCAAGTCTGAATCGTCATCATCATTTTTCGACAAGTCCATGTCTCACAAACCGCAAACAACATCTGCTGCAATGCCAGCTAGCCATTGAAATGCAGTGGGTCCAAGGAACGGATGATATAGATCAGATCAAGACGATAGCCAGTGTGGCACAGGAATGCAACGAGCGTAAGCATATACGTGTATGTCAAGGTGGCGGAAGGACATGCAGGGTGCGTGGGTCACGAATCCAATCGCTGGCGCATCATAGCATCAGTCTGGTCCAAGATGAGGTCAAGATAACGGCTATTAATTGGCAGCGTCCATGATGATTACGTGGCACCGAATACTTATATATTCGGGAGGGGTCGGGCGCTAGGACAACAAGAAGAAAGCCGAACACAATTGCCTTCCGGAGATATGGGAGAAGGGGATAATATCCGATCACGAATGTTTGACACTGGAGTAGTCGGCTTGAGAAAGCGAGAGCGTAAATACAGGGCTCGCAATATCCTGGTCAGGGGTCGTGATCCAAATATGGGGAGAATGGCCAGGAACGGAGAGTAAACGAAGCTAGGTTGGAAGAGGCAATTGTCACGGGAAAACCCACGATTGGTTAGCATTCCTCGCGGCGGTCGGTTGGACCCACTGAATGACTCGTTGTGTGTTTACCAGCGTCAGTGGGGCTGTGGCGAACATGATTCTAGGGTGTTATGGTCCGATAGAACTGAGAGCGCCACGCTGGAGAGTAGTCCTAGGCCAAGTGGACGACGCCACCGTCGTCATGTCCGTTTTAGAGTACTAATCGGGTCCTGCAGGGTGGTGTGCACAGCCGCATTTTCCGACCCCACTGGCATTCATCATGGCGTCGACGCCATGCCCCCCGCCGCCTCCGCCCGCGCCGAGCCTTCTAGAACGAATCCAGACCCTCACGGACGTCCATAGTCGCCTACAAACCCTGAGACATGTGCCCACAATGCTCCTGAGGCCTCCTTCTACCTCCCCGTTGGCGGACTTTGCACCTGCGTTTGACCCAACCATTGACCGTGAATTTACGGCCACATTCAATTCGACGCCCACTCACGATTTTCGGGTGTTGAAAGACTTTGTGGGTGTGATATGCTCTGACAAAGTGCAAGAAGCAATGCGAGCTGCGCGGGCTAGCGAAGAGGCGGATCAAAGTGAACTCGGGCTGTCCTTCCTGAGAGAAAATCGGATTCGAAAGTACGTATGTACAATGTCTGGTCAGACACAGAAACTACATGTGCTTGCAGACGACCACAGTCGCCCGTCGGCTCTCCACAGCCCTATATGCCATCGCCGCCGCGATGCTCGTCGTTGCTGGGGCCTGCCGAGGACGACGCACCGGCGATGCGAGCGGAATCTCTGCTCGAGTTTGTACGCGAGTTCAACCGAGGACACGCTGCAGAAATGAAATCGTCGATGGATGGGGAAACGGACGCGACGCCACTTCCCAAGTGCAAGCTGGCGATCTGGACCCAGACAACGGCAATGCGGGACGAGCTCAAGGGACGTATGGGGAGACTTGCGAACCCTGTAGTGCTGCGGTTTACGATAGAGGACGTGCTAACCGCATACGTATCACTGATATTTACGAACATGGAAGAAGCGCTTGTGGTGGAGAGCGTTACCGCATTCGGACCGCGAGAGAAGGTATGTAAATGTTTATGTATGTCGAGAGATATTTCGACTGAGTATGGACATGTAGAAGCTTCCGCACGAGCAGTCGGACTATCTAGCCTTTCAGGGGTTGAGTCGACATATTGCCAAGATGTTGTTATCGCATCCGCGCGTTCCTGTGCAGATGGTTATGGTGAGATGTGGTCGTCTCGTAAGCAAGGCTGATCTTGATCTGGCAGAACGTCTTGGTATCTTACCGAGGGTTATTTGTGGAGCGTTGTACGAGCTGCCAGCGGGTATTGTCTGCAGAGGGACATATACCGCCTGTTGCGAGGATATGGGAGGGTACGGATCATGGAGTCGGACGATGGGAGGCGCGTCACGGCACGTGTGTGGAGAATTGAGGAGACACAATGGGTTTTTATTTTTTATTTTTTTATTTTTTATTACTTGTGTGAGTCTCCGCGCGCGATGGTAAGATGATTGATGACTAATCGAGGCACAGATGAGATTGCGTTCCGAGATCGGATCGATCGACCTTGTTCGATCCCAAAAAGGCAATTACAATGCAACTTTGTGTCCGTCGCCGCCACTTCCGACGTTCCCGACAAACCCACCTTTGACCGCTTTCGAATCCCGATCGACACAATTTAAATCTCGACGACCCCTCAGCTTTCTCCTTTCTTCTCATCCATCATGATCTCCTCCTCACTCACAACAGCAGGTCACAACATCGCTCTCCGCACTGGAACTCGTCTCGCCTGCTCAAACGTCGACCTCCTCTGGGTCATGAGCTATGCCCCCGGTGAGGGCGACCAAGGCACACCCATCTCAGTAAACTTCACATGCAAGGCAGATCTCGCTCTCGGCGTGCACGTCCGTCTCGTTGTCGGTCGTCGCGCCGTCACCACACAGGTCTGCGAAATGGACCCACTCGGATCCGGTCGCTGGCAGCTCAAGGGCTGTGCTCCCTCTTTCTCAAAGCAAAATTCCCCCTCCGCAATGGTTCCTCTCACCATACAGGCGGTAAACAGGGACAACCAGATCGTAGACTCGGTCACCTTTGGCGACTTTGTCTACCAAGACACAGGTGAGTGGCCTGTCCACCCGTCGTCCACCCCTCACTCACGTGACCCAAGACGCTTTCCAGTCTCCCTCGCCGCCAAGCACCAGTCATCTGCCTCGCAGACCCAGCCTTCGTATCGTCTCCGGAGACCCCGCCGACCGTTCCTCCAAGCGCCGCAGCCCCTACAGCCAACCCCAAACACCTTCCTCCTCAGATTCCGAGCACGGCTCTTCCTCCCGCTCCAATGCCCAGTCCATCACTCCCGCCCTCAGACGTGCCTCCCGTCAGCTCGGCTCCGAATCCGATGACCCCACTCAGACCGTCATCCTCGACATCACCACACCCCTCGACGCCTTGTGCTTTGGTTGGGAAGAGTCAGAACTCCATGCTGGTCGCCGACTCGTCCGCTTCAGACGCCTCCAGGACGGTAACAAGCTCATCATCTCCGCCGAACGCATCTCCCAAGCAGAGTACAACTCAGACGACATCGTCATCTCCTGCATCTATCGCGAAGAGACTGACTCTTGCTGCGTCACTTCCGTCGATATCATTCATCTACTTCAGCGCCTCGTCGAGGCAGATTTCGAGGTCGACGAGAAAAATCGGATTCGCAGAAATCTAGAAGGCCTTCGCCCTACCACAGTATCAAAGACTCGTCCCGGCTTCGAGTCCTTCTTCCAGCGCATCATGGACTTCCCTGACCCAAAACCACGAAAAATAGAAAAGGACGTCAAAGTGTTTGACTGGAAGCTCCTCCCCCATGCACTCGACAAGATTCTTTCCAAATACGTGAGTCCCGGCCTGCGATCCTTGCCTCTTTTTTTTTCACCTTTTGTGCAGTCGCTCCATGCCTCCCCTACCTCCACTTCGCCCAAGGACGATGTGCACTCTCCATCTTTCACCCCGTCTTTTCCATCCGACATGTTCACAGAGCCCTCATATGCCGACAACCCTCCACTGCCTCAGGAACCCCAGCTGGACGCATTCTACCTTTCTCACGTCTCCCCCATCGTCCAGCTCTCATCGTTCCCGTCCGAGTGCAGTCCACACTCGTCGCCAGAGATGCAACGTCGTCCTTCGCTGCAGGAAGAGCAACTGCAATCCCTCTACCTCAACTCGGATCTCATGCGCAACTACTACTCCGAACCAGACGTGGTTTCCACCTACGGCGTGCCCCCTCCCACATCCGGACCTCTTCATCCATCGCCCTTGTACACCTCCGAGTCGTCCTCGTCTTCGGCGGGTGTGCTACCGCGCGATACTGACGCCTCTGACTCTAACTCTGCCTCCGCCTCTCCCTTTGTCTCCGATCAGACCCAACGACAAGCCGACTGGGCAAGCACGATGACGCCGTCCAATACTGGGGACATTCTGCTCGTATCTCCGCTCGAGCCCTATTTTTCGCCCGCGCCCATGTACGGGTATGGGCCGTCGGATACCACCGCGTCCATAGGCGACATGTATGTGTCCCCGCCGTCGATGCCATCGTCGCTGTCGTCGCTGTCGTTACTGCCGTCCGCGTCGTCGTATGCTATGCACGCGTACGATGCGTTCGAGTTCGAGGCGCTACGAGATCACAGTGCGGGCGCAATGCTGACCAGCCAACACGCATAACAGCGTGGTGGTTGTGAGCGTTTTCGAAGCTACCAGCTGGGGTAAACCCGCCTAGGTTGCTTGTATCGTTATATGTATCTACCCCCCCGTGCCCGTCACTTCTTTCACCATCGCTTTTCCGTGTACCAAGGACCGGTCCTGCTCTCATATTTTTTATTCATCTAACTTTTCATCTTTTGTTTTGCCTTGGGTCGTTGTCGCGTCTCTCGAATGGGTACATGTAGCCATGTGAAAATAACTTCCTCGTGGGTATGAATAAGAAACAGAATTACAGTGATTTTGTGAGAGGATAGACGATGATATATTTAAAGTGGTCATCGTCGAAAAAGATGGAGAGAAAGAGATCATCATCCCCTTCGACCCGACTTGAGGCTCCCAAAGCGCGAGAACCGGCCCTTGATGCTCCCGACCGTAGACGCCACGATCGACCCGCCCGCCGGCCCGTTCACGGACGGCGCATTTCCAACAGTGATCAACGAATGGCGCGGCGACGCCATCGTCGCCACCTCACTCCCCCCCACACCGTCCTGGCGCCACCCCGCAGACACGCCATTGATCCCATGACGCGCAACATGCGCAGCATGCATCTGCAGCGGTGTCCGTTTCACCGGTATCATCGTCCCCCCAGCCGTCTGCGTCTGCGTCATCCCCGTCGTCGTCGTAGCCACGTCCACATTCGAAATCAGCGGCGACGAAGGCTGCGTAATAGGCACCCCCACCGACGAGCTCACAGCCAGAGCCGCCGTCCGCAAACTCGACTGTCCGCTCCTCGACGACAAGGACCGGTGCCCAGACGCGTTTTCGAATACAGACGACTCTGACGCGTCGTGGACGCGCGCGTATAGCTGTAGCGGAACCTCTTCGAACCCGCCTTGCGCGCCTATGCGCCCGATTTCCTCCGAGAAACCCTTGCGGAAGAGGTCTTCGAGCGTTTGGTGGAAACGCAGCATTTCGGGAGGGCAGATTTGGCCGTGGAGCTTGAGGCAGCTGTCCACGACGCGAACCTGAAATACGTCCGTCGGTTTATTCATGTAATGATCTCTCTGGAAATGCACTTACGTGGTCATCGATCGCAGCTCGCAATCGGTCCACCTGCTCCTCCCTGTCCGCATGCCTCGCCAGATACATGGCCGTGAAAAACGTCTCCCGGTAAGCAGGGATAGTGTCCGCAGGAGGGTCCACAGCGGCGTTCAACGTCATCGACAACGTGTTGGTAGAAAAAATCTGCGCAGTCTTGGCAAGCGCCGAGTATCTCAGATGTAACGAATCCAGTTCCCTCGTTTTTTGCTCCACCTCGTTGTACGCGTGATCAACAGGCGAAATCTCTGCCACCTCCCACTCCGTGATATCGGATCGACGGAGGACAGTCGGGAACGCTTGCTCGGTCGTGTAACACGTCTTCTCGAGCCACACTTCTTCATTACCGTCCCGGTCAGTCTTGGTGATCGGCCGGGTACCACTGAATACGTTGACAGAACTGGTGACGAGAACGTTTCAGGGGCAGAATCGCCTAGATGAAAAAGAAGACTCGCCTGTGTTCATAGTACGCCCGGATCGCGGGAGGCACGTCAGGACAAGTGAAGATCGGCAGCGTACGATTCGGTTCCGGAGATACAGGGGTCACTTGTATGTGCTGATCAGACCCGAACCGAACGTCCACAGGTGGGTCTCCAGGCGCCTTCAACAGCTGAGACCCTGGGTGTTTGTTGAGCATCCGTTCACAGAACGCGCCGTATTTTTCCCACTCGTAACCTCGATACTGTGAATCATCGAGTCAACGAAACAAATCGACAAGGGAACGCGCACGACGTACGATGAACTGTTTACCACGGATCGCGTCTGGGAATTCGCCAAAGAACGCCACGCGGAAATAATCCGGATAATAGCGTTGATCAGTGATGATGTGTTCCAACAACGTCGCTTGATGCCTCAAGATCTCGGCCAAGCGGGTACTGTCCACGTAGCATCACTACAAAAAAACAAACAACGAATTCGACAAACATACTAGTTGAACGTCACTTCGGCATGTTGCTTCGCAAGTTCTTTGCAAATGTTGATCGCACTCTCGTAAGCCTTTCCCTTGCCTGTGTACGACGATTGGACGATCAAGAGACGTCATCATCACTGCAATCAATAGACTTACCGAGATAATCGAGAATCAAGAGGCACAGAGTCTCTTTGCGATGGAACTGGGACTGCTGTGGTAAGCCAAGATCTTCCATGGGAGGAACGAACGAGTATAGATCCCATTCGTGGAGGTCAGAGTGCAGCTTGAGAGTAAGCGCGGCTTCTACGTAATTTTGAGATTGCAGATGGGCCTAATAACAGCGATCAGCCTATCACGGAACAAAAAAGAAAGTCGAGCCTCTGCTTACGTTGACGAGCTGGTGCACGTATTTAACGTACATTTCTTCTCGGCCGATCTCTCGAATGAAGTTCATCAACCTCAGCTATCGAAAATGTCTTTAGACGTCGACGAATACTCCGTGATGGGGGGCCTACCGTAGCGATAACCCGATCGTCCGCAAACTCCTCGCCCTCCGGTAGACTCCTCAGACTCAACAACAGTTTGAGGAACGCGTCCACGCAGTCCAAAAAGTTCGACACGCGCTCCCGCAACGGGTCGTCCACCTGCGCAGTGTCAAACAGCTGCCGCAAGTGCGCGATGAAAAACGCCCGCGAGATGTCGTCGCCCTTGGACTGAGACATGAACAACGAGTCCAGCTTCTTCACCAGCTCGTTCTCGATCTGCTCAAAGTGACCAAACTGCTGGTACTCTGATATGATCATTCCGAACAGGATGCTGACGGCGTTGTTGCGCAGCGAGTCGTGGTGACTTAGACACAGGTTGACGATTTGTCCGACTAGAGGGCCGAGTACCTGTCGATAGCCCTGAAAAAAAAGAAACGTCGATTGACGACAGGACACGGTTGGAGCGAACAAACACTCACTCCTTGCAATCCTTCTGCGTCAGGAGTCTCGGTCCATGCAAGAGCCTCCCAGAGCCGTGACAGGATATCCGCACCTTCACCGCGAATATCTCCACCCAGCCGCCAGACGGCACGACGTTTCTACCACCAAACTGAGTCCGTAATCTGTCAAGGATTTGGTTCTGGAACGCACCTGTGCAGTAAAGTCCTCGATGACGAGTTGATCGGACGAGAGAAGTTTGAACAACATATGGAACGCCTCGCGCCAAAGGTCAGACCTAAATTGCTGAGCAGCCGACGGCGGAGGGACGAAAATCGTCTTCAAAAGCGTCGCCACGGGGTCCATCATCTTGATCAAGACCTTGTGTGCCAAGACGTTCACGTTAAGCCATGTGCTCGGCCATGCGTCGTTGTCGAGGATCGACGTCGCGACCCTAAAGAATTGCATCAAGAGCGATGCAAAGTTGTCCTTGCCCTCGATGTCATAGCTCGACTCCAAGAAATTATATATGTGTTTTGTGGGTGCAGAGAGGATGAGAGCCAAAAAGACGATGGCGGTCTCCCCCAATCCGGGGTTAAAGATGTTATGTTCCTCTGCAAAGTTAGGCATGCTGGTCGAGTTTCGCTTTGAGTTGGGCAGCGACGTAATAAGAGAGAATGGATAAGACTCGGGGAAAGTGACAGGGACTGCAGCGGTACTCGTTGTAGGTGTCCTCGTGCGCTCGATAGCACGGTGATTGGCCGGGTTCTGGAGCTCTCGGTATGAATCCAAAAGCCTACGAAGGAGATGAGATGGTAAGTCGGACGAATTTGATGATGAGGCTCACCTGGGCAACAGCATCAACAGATACTCCACGTTGTCTTGTTCTTGTCTAAACAAGATGCGGTCCGAAAGCACCGCCGAGGAAACCAATTGCTGCTGGAGCTTGTCCAACATCACAGCAAGAATGGTCACACACAACCTCACAGACTCCATCCAACTTACGCGCGACGCGTCCTTGACGCTGTCCGAGTCCCCTTGCTGCGTCTGCGTGAACTCGTCGTAACGGCCAAAGTTGGGCTTGATCCATAGGACGACAGCTTGAACGAGCAGCGTTCGTGCATGCGAATCGTCGAACAAGAACCCTTTGACGATCTGCAGGTACATGATAAGCCGCCAGATGATGATCTTTCCCTTGGCGTTGGATATCGCGTTGGCAAAGTTCGTCGCAACAGTGACAAGCTCGATGGTCGGCAGTATTTTGGCAAGCTCAGGCAAGATGGACGTAAAGTGCTGGAGGGCAATCGTCTGCGTGCCAATGATGGAGGGCGGGGATATGGTCGCCATCATGCGATTGACTTCCGTCAAATGACACCTGACCTCCTTTTTGAACGTCGCTTCGAGGTGTTCAGCGGTCGGGCCACCAGACGTTCCGAGCTCTGTAGACTTTTGCAATTCCCGCGCGCGAGTGATGAACTTGAAGATGTAATGCCATACTTTGAGCGCAGCTCGGAGAGGCGACGCCGTGTCCGTGCCAGTCGGATTCTTCAAAAGCTTGTCCATCGACCTGAGCATATGAGAGGACGCGGTGGCACAGTTGAAGTGTTGTTCAATGTACACGTCCAAAACGGGTTGGAAATTGCTGAACCTTCTGTCCTGGACGATCCCAAGCACCGTCACGAGTGCATTGAACACGAGATTGTCCATCTCCCCCGATTGGTTCGTCTGAGAAACAAGAATCCCAAAGAGCGAATCAAAGATATCGCGCAAGAACTTGACGATCTCGCCTTCGCCAACAAAAGTGAACTTGCTGAGCACAGTAGAGAGTAGTTCCTTGTCGGGTATCTGCCCCCACTTGAGCAGATTGAGCAGCACGGGGTTCTGGGTGAACTTGGTAGAGCACAAGGAGGATCGGATGACGAGAGTATCACGGAGGGGAGGACCGAGCCTCTGGAGGTCAGGGGAGACGGTCACTTGATCTGGGCGCTGACCGGGCATCACCCAGGGAGAAGAGGACAGATACATGTCCGGTGTGATTTGGCCCAGTCTGTCGGCCTTGTACAATGCCAGAACATGGCTACCGTCCTCCAGGAATGCGCCTTGGCCGGGAAAAAGAGGTTGGAATGCGAACGCGAACACTCTCTCTGGCCCCAAAGCACGATTTCCTGTCCTGTTCCTAAACGTGAAGAAGAGATGCCAGTCGGGAACACCCCGGAGAGGTAGCTGGAGCTTGATGAGTTCGCCGTACGTCGGCTGGTTGTTGCGAGCGAACACCAACGAGTGGAACAGCGTCACTGGCGGTTCACCAGATCCGAGAGAGATGGCATTCTCCACCGTTGCACCGGAGGAGTCTCGAACTTCGATCGTAACTTCGACATTCTGAGAAGACGGCCCTGGACGAGCAAAGTTGACCATGCTGAGACGAGCAGACTGCGCGTGAGTCGTAAGGAATTCCCCAGACCAGAGTTTGATGTAGAGCTCGTTGCGGATGTCGCCGGGGAATACGACGTCGGGGAAACCGAGGCGGAGGGTGAGCGGGATATCTTGAAGGAGAGACATATTCTCTCTTATGATCGTAGACGCGTCTCCGTGAAAGATTTTAACTGATACGGCGAGCGTCTCTGCCCTGCAAACTTGGTCAGTTTGCCGAATGGGGCGAAAAAGGAACGGACGAGCACCTGGAGGACTTTTCGAATTCTCTCGAGTTACCGGCGATGATATCCTGATGAAGCATCGAGAACAGCGCCTCATTCGTGGGAACGTATATGGGCATCGTGTGTTCGCGCATTGGAGACACGTCGGAACCTTCGGCGACCATTTTGCTCAGTTGTGTCAGCTCGAGCACGGCACAGCCAAACGGGCGACGGTAGTTTGCGGTGTCAAGGAAGGCTTGATTGAGTGGAGTAGATGAAGTACGGATGGCGTCGCCGAGGGAAATTGACGACTCGGACGGTCTTCGTCTGCTACTACTGTCGGAGCCGGGTAGGCCGGAGCTAATGCTGGAAGCCATTTTCATGGCGCCGTTGCGAACTATTCGGCACACAAGAAAGAGGGTATCTTGGGCATCGCTCTGTGCGATATCGGTGAAGAGGGTGCGTGCACGGATGGTCAAGCCGCCCTCTCGAGCAAGGACGCCATTGTGGTTGATGATGACGCAGAATTCTTCAGTGACGAATCGCGGGTTGTCCGAGTGCTTGTAAATAGAGAAGAAGAGCTCTGAGACTTCTCCTGGTGCACAAAAGGAGGCGACAAAGGCGCGGAGGTCGAGGAATATGTGGTAAAATTTCACGGGGGATGGTTTGGCCTTGACGGTTCCGAGAGATGGAGGGAGAGAACCGACGAGACGGGATGAATTCCGATGTCGTACGAAATCGGGGAAAGCGGAGTGTGCTGGGGTAGGGTGCGGTGCGGAAGAAGAGTAATAGTCTGTCGGTGGAATTTTGGCGAGGTTAAGGTGGTCGGTTGGGAGGTTCATGTATGCCAAGGTTGTCTGCATGGCGTACATCCTGACTGCGCTAACCCAGCTGCGGGGATCAACCTCGCCCTCTACGTCGACGGCGACGAGAGAACCCCAAGTGGGATGCCTGACGATGATGTCGAGGTCTTGTACCATGTTGCCTGTGACTAGCCTGGCAACGCAGTCTCTCCTGAGAGCGACCGTTTCCTCGGCGCTGAGAGTCTGGGCAAGGAGCTGCCTTCTTCCGAGGTGGAGTGCCTCGATGTGAGACTTGACTGCATGAAAGAGCGCATATTGCCGTTTTGCAAGGTAAAGGAACATGAGACTATGCCATTCTCTGAGGGCAGAGGCGATCTCGTCGATGATGGGCTGTGTAGCGCCAGACGCAGTGTCGTCGCCAGACTTGAGAGAAGGACGTGGAGGGAGGGGTTTGAGTACTTCCTCGGAGGGTGCGGCGGAATAAACGCTGGCGGGGTAGACTGTGACTGCAGCACGAGACGACTTTGCCTGATCAGGGGGCGGGGGGAGCTTGAACGACTTGCGATCGTCCTCGAGTTCGCGGCCCTTTTGGCGCGGATTTTCTGAACCGGAATGGGCGCGCTCGCGTTTCCACTGAGTGAGATAATCAGTGACCTGTGATGGAGCGTCGGGTGCGGGTGCGGGTGCGGGGTTGTTGACAAGGGACGTGACGAGATCGGGAAGACGGCCCTCTGCGTCTGAAAGCTCATCGCGTGCGTAGATGTGGGAGGCGGGGAAGATACCGATGAAGACCTGCTGTGGCTCGTCGGCTCTGGGGTGGGGCCAGGATGGTGTGAGCGGAGGTGGACGACGCGCTGTACAGACTACATAACTAGAAGATTCTTAGCACGACGTCGACGAGGGTCGTGCACTGAGGACATACCCTCTGTACCATACGCCGTCGGCCTTTGCTGTGTACTTTTCAAAGGCGTAGACCTCGTCGCCGACCTCGAGTGAGACCACGTCACGGTGGGCGGCGAGGTCCGGGTCTGATACCTCCGTGATGGTAGACATCGGTCTACGCGTCGATATGCGCTTTGAGGGCGAGAGTGGGTGTACTGCATAACCGTATACGATGAGGGGGAGAGGCTCCCAAACGCCTCTGCGTTGACCCATAAGTTGATGAAGAAGGTATTACCATAACAATCCAAAAAAAAACACTACCAGAGTTGTCTCAGTGACGCCACCACTCAAACTCACAGATGAAAGTTGGTACAACAAAAAGTGTCATTGTTAGCACGCAGAAACTTTGGGTATATCTACGATGGGTCCCAAAACGAAATGCTTGTGTTTAATACTTTCCCCCCGGGTCTAACGGTCCGAGTGGTCCATAGGGTCGTTGTCCATGCGATTGAGACGAGGCCGGCGTCTGCATTAGATGCTGTTGAGACGGGTTGTCCGACAACTGATAGCGCGGTGAAGTCACCGGCGTCCGCACAGGAGAGACGCTCGGAGAGTCCTCGAACCCAGCGTCCAGCATCGCTTCCAACTGGTCGTCGCCCACTACATCCCCCTCTCCCGCGCCCGCCGTAACGGTATAAAGTCCCACAGGCGGCGCAGGGTATTGCGCACTGCCCTCGTTGTATCCCCCGACCTGCTGTCCCCAATAGTCCTCGTCCGAAGAAGCGAGCGAGTACGTGTCCGAACTCTCCGGATACGGACTCGCGCCTCGGACGCTCAGCAGATCGTTCTCGCTCGTCACGAACCCGCCAGGATGCCGACGCTCCAGATCTCTTCGCCGTCGTTCTTCCCGTTTGATCTTGCGCAGCCTCGAACGCTCCCAGTCTTCCCACCGGCGAAGTGGCACAGACAGTCCGCTGACAGCAGCGCTGCCCGTCCCGTGTGCTTCACTCTTGGCCTCTCCTTCCACTTTCCTGTGATGAATAGTCAGCACCAAGCCAAGCGACCATCAAAACACAAACCTCGTCTCTCCCCATGAAAAGTCGTCAAAGTGCCAAAAGGCATACACAGGTAACACAAAGTTCCAGATGGGGAGTGCAATAAGGTATATCAACATCCAAAACACGTACACAATCTTCCGCGTCGTGATCAAAATCAGGACGGCAGGAAGACCAAGCACAGCTACCAACAACGTCAACGGAATCGCCTCTTCGAAATTGACCGGAGGGTGAATGATCATGCTGACGATGAGCATATAAGTCAACGCGATGGCGATCGGAAGAACGACGGTGCCGAGCAAATCCATGAATACAACAAATTGCATGCTGAAACAGAATGTACCACAGAGGTTGCGTACAAGCACAAGCTCCATGAGGTTGTGAATCGTCGAGTTGATCCACCGGCGCCGTTGAGATAGAAGAACAGGGAACGTATCGGGAACAACAGTACGGCACCGAGCTTGCGGGAGAAACATCATTTTACGGTTGGGAAATGTACGGATCAGAATAGTGGTCAGGAAACGATCTTCGCCCAGCAGCAAGAGGTTTTTCTGGTGCAGAGTCGAGACTTCGGTTTGACTATACTCGCGAACGATTTCGGGCATGACGATGAGAGGAACCCAGTCGTCGCCATTATTGCGACGGGCTTTTAACCGGAACATTGAAAAACAGCCCGGGAGGCATGTAACACCGCCAAACACGGATTCGAATCCCTTGGCGAGGTGGTGGGAAATAAAATATTCAAACACTTGAATGGCCGTAACCCATGACGCTCGTTTGTTGGCTATCCGGGTCTCTCCACAAACACCCATGATCATCTGATCATGGTGCATGCAGTTGACCAAAGTTTTGAGGGAATCGGAAAACACTTTAGTGTCCGCGTCGACCTGTCCATCATGAGATCTCAGCAAAGCATTAACAGCAAACAGGACCTTCATACCATCAAGCAGACCTCGAAGAAATCAGGAGTGACACCCATGAGCACGTGCATCTTACGAAACAAGTCAAAATCGAGTGGAGTCATGCGTTCGTTGTAAGTGACCCTGGAGAAGAAGTTCATCAGGATGAGCTGACTGTCGCGCTTGCCACGATTTCCTGGCTTCTTGTCTGTCGCCTCGGCTTCCATTCCGCACTTGACAACGATCAATGTGGGAGTACGGCGACCAGCACAAGCTTTGTAAACGACGTGGGTAAGGGTTCAAAGCTCTCGCCGGAAAAGAACGTACTATAATGGCCGGCGTACACCATCGCGCGATTCTCCCTCTTGGGCCCGGATCCAACCGCGAAGTAGCTCATGGGTGCCGGGTTTCCAAACCGTGGGTCGACTTCCAACAAACTAACGCAAATATCTGGCGTGCTTCTTTTCTCTCCTGCTCCAGTAATCATCCCGTCCGCAACGACAAAAATGAGTTTCCGATGGTCGGAATACGTAGTTGCTGAGATCGCATCGAGCGTCGAACGCATGGATTCTTCGCCCTCGGAATAACATGTTACCAAACACACTGCAAAGAGTTCAGCCCCGATTTGCGCCAAGCTCATGACCTGACCCGGTGCTGACTGAGGAGATGGGGGAGATGGGGGTAGGCGGGTTTTGGAGAGCGTCGCAGGTTTCTTGGCATCCCTGGGACCGGCCCAAGGAGCCATCCCAGTCCTGTTGTCTATGGAGATGTTGGCACCTTCGGGCATGACCGCTGGGCTGATGGCTGAACGGTTGAGGTCCGTGCTATCGGGAGGACCTGCTAATCTGGCAGAAAGAAACCAATTGAACACGCATGCCATGGTGAATCGCACGATGACGAGACCAAGGATGACGATGAGGCCGACGTAGAGAAATAGTGATGACACGAAACAACCGGGCGTAATTTTGTCGATGTTGCCAGCATAATATCTTTGAGTGAGACAAGGGACGGCGGATTTGACGGTTGGGTTGCTGAAGAACAGCATGGTGGCATCCTTGCTGCTGGTATTGTTCGGTTGGTTGAGAATGGTACGAATCGCAAGGTCGATGGGGTCGGATGGGATGGGGGAGGGGTGAAGTACCATGTATGGATTCATGTTGAGGACTGCCCCATTGATCACAAAGTAATTGGACAAGATGGCAACCTGTGTCCAGTCATAGCCAAGAAGCTGTGAGGTCTCCTGTATGTTGAGCTGGGTGAAGGTAGAAGTAGCATTGAGAGGACCGAGAGGACAGGAGGAGGAGGTAGGACATGGAATGTCCGTCGCGGCTTTGAAGGAGAGACCAGTACAGGTGGTGTATTGCGATGCACTTCGTGTGAAGTATGGAGTGATGTCTTGACCGGGCTGTTGTTGGGTGAGCAAGTTTAGGTTGACGATGGAAGAGCGTGCGGCGGAAACGTTGAAGACGACGCCCTGCACGCTGAGCGTGCCATCGACGGCTCCGAGGGTGGTGTAACGAGCGGAAGTGGTGCTAGAGGTGGATGGGCAAAGAACCTTTTGTTCGCCGACGGTGATGAAGGCGACGACGAGGCAAAGAACGAGGATGATGAAGCAGAGCGCAATCTTCTCCCTCCATGCCTGTATCATGCTCTTGTCCTTGAAACCGCCGATGGAGGTGAGGAAAAAAGAAGGTGCCCAGAATGTGACGATGCGAGAGAAGGTGCGCCATGGGTCGAAACCACCGCTGGTCGCGACGCCAGGTATCCAGCCTGAGGCGGTGGGTACGAGGGAGGACGGGGGGTTGATGAGAGGTACAGGTGCAACACTGCGCTCCGGGCGAGTGAGAGTCTTTGCACGACGGATGGTGGTAGTCGCATTGGTGAGCGGTGGTCGGCCGTTGTCGGGACGAACTGCCAGCTGTTCAGGCAGACGCAGCGACCGAGACATTATAATAGTAGAGAATTAGAAAAAAATAAAACAAAAAGAATGTGTTCGTCGTGAGCAACGTCCGAGCGATGGGAAAGTTACGGCGCGTCCCTGTTTCGCTGGCGCCCGCCGCAGCATCCCATGTCCGACGCGTCTGACGCCCGGATCGACGTCGGGCGCAGTGTCAGGGCAGTAACGGACTCGCGCCAAATGGATCAATCGAATGTCGTCTACGATCGCTGGATTCTCCAGGTGCGCATCCTCACCCGATACTACGAGTGCTATCATTCACCCCGGAAGAAGCTCGCTCCCCTTGCTTCTCAGCACCACTTGAGCGAATATAGCCGCCTGAAATACGGTCGTCACGGTGGGCGTTCAGTTTCTGTCGCTTTGGCTTCTGATCGAGCCTACGGTATCCAAGGTTGCCCGGTCGCGTATGCGCCACTGTCCTTGCATCTACCCGACGTGGTCCGCGGCCTACGCGAGCGCCAGGAAAAGTACGCGGACAAGGTGCTCTGGTGGCCTTGTACTAGTACCACCCCCGTCGGTAGAGAGTCCCGTCCCCTCCTGATACCAGCAGCGAGACAACGCGATGCTCTCGCAACCGGAGAGACCATACCGCATCCAGACCTGCAGCTGGAACTGTTCAATGCACTCTCGGAATCCATCCCTGCCCAACCTCAACGTCTCTTGCACATAAAAACATCAGAATCACATCCCATCAAGTCAGTTGTTCCACTGACAGTCCGCTCCCCGCTGATCACCCATTCGCAGTGTTTCACCAATCATACCCCCAGAATCACTCGTTGCAATTTCCTCTCATCTCATTCCATGTAAACGGCGCTGCCCTGTCTTGTTTGAAATCAATATTCCTTACAGTCTCGACCGGATCGCCGGACATCATCCTCATCAAGTACAACTATTTCATCCTGTCGGTTCAGTTCCTGTGCCCTCTGTATTACCATCCATTTCACAGCACAAACATTTGCCATCGAGTGACCTCCGTTCGTCTGTCTCGGGCGCTCTCAATGCAGCCCTCAACACCAAGCTTTCGCTCCCTGCTCTACCAATTCCCTCGTCGAAAATCTTACTATCCTTCAAGCGCAATCTCAAGAGCCATATTGCTTCAGATGGAACGTCCGAAATCAACGCCATGAATGAGATTCCGAAATTGGTGCCATATCACACCATATTACCGTCCACCCAGATGCCACTCCAAATTCCACAGAGTCGCCTCCCCTCGACACTTCCGACTACGTACGCACTACATCCCTTTGTGCCTTACGTGTGAGTAGTCTCCTCGGGTTGGTGTACACTATTTCAGATTGGGTATAGTCGCGCACCAACAGCTCCCTCTCCCCCGAAAAAGGTTTCCAAGTTCAGGGCTTTAAAGCCGTCTTCCACCCGACAAGGTACGGCCAATCAAAAACCGTTCAAACTTGGAAACTTGCTTTTATCATCTTGTCCTGGAAAAAAAGGTTCGTTCTATATTTCGATCGCCTTTCTCGTATCAATATCACCCATCAAGTACGATTGAATGGCCCCGCACGTGGACGAAGTGCGGTCTGTCGAGATCTGGAAGTTGATTTGCGACGGATGAAGATGCTAGGGGCGCGATGCGTCGTGTGGTAAATGCCGTTATCTCGTTATGTTAGCGCAAGTAGTGACGTTATTGAAGCTGCCTCGACGACGACGAACTCGAATTTCTCATTGGTGTCTCGTGGGCGAAATACTGCCAAGTCGCACATCGAGAGGGTCTCGACGTCCTTCGGTACGACGCACATTCTGCACCCCACTTCCGCACTGACGCGCTTCATGCTTTGCAGCATCCCCCTACCCGAAGGTCTCGCTCCGCTTTCGCCCCAATCTCTGGACGCCGATCTTGATCGGATCATCGAGAGATACACCTTACAGGGCATTTCCGTATTGGTGCATTGCCGAGGGGGAGTCGGACGCGCTGGACTCTTCGCATGTTGTTGGATGCTAAAGCTGGGACTCTGCGGATGGATAGAGACGGACGTTTTGCCGACCACCACAAGCGACGACGCCCCACCGCAGTGGAATACGGACACTATCGTGCGGCGAGGTACATTGCAGCTGGTGGAGCGGGCCATCGAGGTGGCGCGAAGACGGAGGAGCGTCAAAGCCATCGAAACGTTGGAGCAAGTTCAGTTCCTGGTAGAATATGTCGATTATCTGCGGACATGTGGACGTATCGGTGGAGATTCTAGCAACTCATAATGCGCACTGCCAGCTTGATATCTCTATCGTACACTACTTTACGTACCAGCTATTGTAAGAGCACAATCTTTGGACGGGCGGCACGACGACCAAGTTAGTACTGCCGCAGCAGCAAACGTTTCTACATATTGCTTGCGTTTCTTCGCTCTCCTTCACCGGCACCCTTGTTCTCTTTCCCCTGAATTGAGGACGGGGCACTGAGTGGTGAGATGAAGGGATCACCAGCCTAATATCTCTATTGTACACTATGTTCAAACTACCAGCTATGAGAGCGCAAGCTTCAGATCCTAAGCATACAGTAGGCATGACTTAAATTACACATGTGTGTCATCAATACGCGAAAAGCGATTCAATAGTGGGCAGTGGTCACTGTAATTTTCTCGTCGAACCACGATCTGTCTTCCTCCGGAGCGTCCTCCTGCTCCATCTTTTGGGCGATGAATTGAGCATCGTTGTCAGAAAAGCCACATCGCTTCATCAGCTTCTTCTTGAGGTATTTGTGGTCAAGCCGCCCTGCATGGCTCGGAGATACCCAAGAACGCATGTGGACCATCACCCGCTTGAACCAATTTGCCTTTTCTTCTTTCCAAATGGCCTGACCACTGTGTTCAAGGAGGAGCTTCCGAACGGTCTGCCTTGACTCCGCGTACTGTTCGCTGAACACATCCTTGAGGCCGCGGGTGGCCGTGATACAAGCATGTGCGATGGATCTGAACCCGTAATCTTTGATATCCTTTTCGTTCTCTTTCCACCAACTCTCCATGGGATCGTGCATCTCCAAATGCGTGACGACAAGAATGACGGGGACCTGTCTTCTGCAAAACACCTCCACGAAGAGGCTGTACGTCTGCTGGCTCGTGATGGAGATCCGTCCACCCTTCATGCAGAACACAAGGAGGCTGATGCCGCCCGACTTCTCCAATCTGTTGATGAGCGAATATGCCTGGTAAACGGCGTCCAGGTATTCGGCCTTCTTCATCTTGCCATGGGCCTCGTGCAGACCAGCTGTGTCATGCAGGGTAAAGTTGATGTCGTTGAGGGAGACATAGTGTTGCGTCGACTGGAGCGTACAGCTCTTAGCACAGCTCGAAGTTTCGGCTCGGTTCTCGCCAGCGATAAGATTGACGAGTGAGCTTTTGCCCACGCCGACGTCTCCGACGATCAGAATGTTACGGTGGTTGGAATCGGTGAGGGTGGTGCTACTAGAACACACGGAAGGTGGCCGCATGATGGTGAGCAGACGACTAGCAGCGAAGTGATGATGGGGGATGTGTGGTGGCAGACGGCAGGCAGGGGGTATGGAATGTGTGCGCCGGGACAATGCGTCCTCCCCAGGAGGCTGTATTCTGAGAATTTGACGATCAACAGTTGCGGTCACTTATCCCCCTTTTATAAGAATAAGGATGGGATGCACGCGATCGTCGTCCTCCTAACGGCCCGGCGTTTGACCGGTTCCTTGTGAATCGGATGGAGCGTTTCGAACGCTGGAAGCTTCTTAGGTTCGAGATGAGCGTCTCTCTCTTTCGCTTTCCTGATCATTCCGAGTCCCGGTTCCCGTCTATGGTAAAAATGCGATTAGAATCTGCGAGGCGCTGCAGATGTGAGGACAGGGTGATAGCCAGTGTGGGACACTTGCCACTACGTTTCCAATCAAGATGCACGATATGAATGGATCACAACTCAGAGGCGCCTGTGCGTCATACAGGGTCTGATATCGACAACGAGGAGGAGGCATGGGGTTTGATGCAACGTTTTCAAACGGTGCAAGGCGCCTTCAGAAGGAACAAGATCACTAACCTTCAAATGTTAGTGGTGGCACTTACTTGAACTCTTGGTGGTGGTGGAGAGCCACGAAGAAGGCCTAGTGCCATGTCGAATACTATTTGAACCAAGAATGGCGCCTCAAAGAAGCGCTACAGCCACAGCCCGCTCCTGTCTTCCTACCACATTTTGATAGAAGCAACGTGCCTGTGGTGATTCAGAGTGCTCCCAGCCTCATTGCTTGGACCCTGGTTCTTTCATATCTGACATGCTGTGAATTTAGCAGTTCGCCGCGTTCAATTGACGCAGGGCATGTTGCGGTTGCGGACATGTGGTCATACTCAGGCTAGTCCCCGCCCTTGGCAAACTTCCCCAAAACTTCTGCTGGCCCACCTGCGACCGCCACTCCATTGCAAAGTTTGTATATAAAGCTAAGAACACGAGTTTCGTCGCAATGACTTCTATGCCGCTCAACATCGCCAAGTTCCTCCCAGAGGTAGGCACCTGTTTTCCCAAGACGAATTGACGATGTCGCACGCCTTACAGACGCGTTTATACACAGAGTAAGAAAAAAAAACTGAGCATGCCAATGAGCTCCTCAGATAACTCCACTGTTGCGCTCAGGGTAGGCCCCACCATTCGTCTCCCCAATATCAGCCTAACGCACTGCTCACAGCGACCTCAACCACAGCCCACTATCTTCCAGATAGACGGAGAGGTTCTCAAGGATTACTCTGCGCAGCCTGGGCCTAGAGCTAGTTCCAAAAATCATACTCTTGCTCTCGAGGTTGTAGAATGGTTCAACTCATAATGAACTAGATATTGACTCTGTTTTTCAGACCTCGAGGACTTACAATATTGTGATTTTCGGTGATAGTGGAGTCGGTAAAAGCTCCCTAATCAACATGCTCGCTGGTCAGAAAACTGCGGCAACCTCCGACGGTGTTCTCGGTTGCACCTTTCAGAGCCGTCAATATCAGTTCAATATCGATGAAGAGCGGGTTAATATCTGGGACACTGCGGGCTTCGACGAGGGCACTCGGGGTCGTGTTTCACCTGAGGTCGCCGAGAAAAACTTGGTCAAACTGCTACAGGATCTGCGAGGTGCGAATGGCGTCCATCTATTAGTCTATTGCATTCGTGGCCCGAGTGTCCGGAAGTCGCTGGCAAGGAACTATGTCGTCTTTCACTCTGCGATATGTAGGAAGAAGGTTCCCATCGTTGCCGTCGTCACAGGATTGGAAAACGAACCAGATTCGATGGACAATTGGTGGACTAGAGGCGAGAAGGAGCTAGCCAAGTACAAGATGCGCTTTGATGCTCACGCATGTGTCACAACCATTGACATGAACAAACTCGTGGGCTCTGTGTTCGAAGAGCGCAGCAGATCTTCGCAGGAGGTGGTCCGGAGGCTGATCATCGACCAGTGTCATCGACCTGCAATCCGACCGCCGACCGATTCCAATATCTTCATCAAAGCCGCCTTGCATGACTTTCGGTCGATGATGAAGTCCGGCTGGGAAAATATAGGGCCCTCTGCTTCTGTTGTCTTTTCTCAAATCGATATTCAACTCGTCCATACAGGCATCTTCGGTGATCCTAGACAAATCCGCTCTCAGATAAACGGACGCTCGTTTGTCTTTTACCATGCCGGTGATCCCTCGGGACGCTATATCAACCCAAAGCTCCCCAAAAGCGGTGCCGATCTGTTAATCTTCGCAGGGAAGATGACGGAATACAACTTGCAGAAATTCGAGGAATTCTATAAATCTTGCGGCGGCGAGGTCTGCCCTCTCCTCATCGTCACGGATCGTCACGAGTCTGTTCATTCGTGGACAAGCTACCTGAACGACCGCGGAATCAGCGCACGTGTGGAACTATTTTCCAAGGATGGACGGATCCAAGCAGACCTACTGGATCTGATCGACGAGCTATGTCTCGTTAGGGGGGCTACCAAGACCGGAAAGGAGAATATTCTCAGGTATTTGAGGCGGGGGTTGAAAGAGAACGCTGCTGATACATGATATCGACATCATACGTTTTCGGAGGGACGATGGATGCCAATAGTACTCGAAGAGATATATTGGGGATGTTAAGCTGTCGTCGCTGGGACGCACGAATTTCACGTACCAGTTAGATTCATCATGGGCTCGTATTATTTATGCTCGTACCTCTCGTGCCAGCCTCTTGTATTGTCTGTATGATAACGATCTTTATTTCGTTCCAGTTTCTTTCTTTCTTTATTTTGGGGGGGACAAGCGATGTTATTATGTAGCAACCAGTGGCTGGCCTAGTCCTACACAATACGTTGAGGCGGCAAGGGAAACTGCCGGTTCGAGGAAATGCACTTACGCTCGTTCCACAATTGAGTAACGTTAGCCTGTGGGCGGTTACTAATTTGAACATGTCCTCATCGTTCGCAAAAACAAAACTCAAGGCCGCAAGAGACGCGCTTGGAAAGAAGCAATACGACGCGGCTCGCGATGCAGCCCTCCAAGTCCTCGATTACGAGCCCGACAACTATAATGCGTGCGCCCCAGTTTCGAATCCCTTCGCGTACCACTGAATCGGTTGACGCCGAAAGGACAGCCATGTATTCCTGGGTCTCGCCTTCCTCGAACTGGGAGAGCACGATAAGAGCGAGCAAGTAATACCATCGTGTATGTTGCGTATTCGGACGGCCTGACGACCGCACAGTATTATCGTAAGGCAGTCGAATTGAAGCCAGATCAGATCCTTGCATGGCAGGCGAGTCACGTTCGTCGTTGTGGTTCGCTTGACCAACTCATTTGACTCCACAGGGTATATCAAAACTTTACGAGAAAAGTGATCGATGGAACGATCTCTCGGAGGCGCTGGAACACATGATGCAGATGTTTTCCAAAAGGTGTGGTCGAGGCGCTCGAATCTTCGTATGCAGCGGCGAACATTCTCTTTAGCGATGATGCCGCCAAATGTGCGGAGGCTCTCCAGAAGTTGATTGCAGTGAGAAGACAGCACGGCACTCATCAACAGGTGGGTGCATTCTCCGCTGTACGGCGGATATCGATTTGACGTTGTCTTGTTCATCAGATAGTGAGCGCCCTCTCCTACTTGCTTCCCGACTCGTCATTATTTGCGACGTTGTCGAATTTACCACCTCCGGACCCAACGAATCCAACTGCATCCTCAATCTTTGACACGCAAACGGCGGTTCACAACTCGCTCCCTATCATCGAAGAGATCATATCAATCGTTGAACCGGATGAAGAAAGTTTTATGAAGAACGAATTCGAGAAGAGACGTACGCGTCTTGGTGGGCCTTCTCCCGACCAACTTAAGAAGGACATTGGGATGGAAGTGTGGGGTGCATCCAAAGTATGACCGGCTCCGATAAGTCTGCCACCTTCAAGTTCACTGATCGCTCACTCCAGTTGCCGTCGATGTATCAAGAAGTTCTGAACCATCCAAATACTTCTGATGAGCTCCGTCGCTCTACCGAGGCAAAACTCATCATGTACAAACAAAAGTACTTTTACGCACTACCGACGACATCCCCGGAGAAGGTTCCCCTTGGGAAAGAGCTTGATGAGCTCGTAGAGGGTGTGGTCATAATTGGAGCACCCGACGAGCTCTCGTGGTCCATATTCCTAGAAGGAAAGGATACTGATACGATCGGTGCGTGTTGATCAATCTCGTCCAAGTGGTGCTACTTAGAACCGCGACAGTTGGGTACGGTCTGGACCATCTCAGACACTATACGAGACTCTTCCCAGCCACTCCGCTGGCACAACTTCTTGGAGGCTATTTTCTATATGCTGGAATGCCTCTTGAAGCGGATGAAGACGAGGAAGAAATCGGGCATCCTCGACGCACGGTTGATGTCCGAGACCCATTCGACATAATTATGGTATGTTTAATCTTTCAATTGTTATGCCCTCTTAGTTCCTCCCATTAGGAAGCTTTTGGCTCGCTGCCCAATTCGCTTCTAGCCAGTCGCATAGTTACCGAAGTCTACCTTCAAGAACTTGATTACTCCAGTGTTATCAATGTAGCAGAGAGCGGACTTGAGCTTGTCCGAAGGCACGAGCAAAATACAGGGCGCAAGATCCACCAGTGAGTATTTGCATACGCCAAGTCGCGCGATTTACAACGCCAACGCCTTTCAGAGTACACAAGGCATTTACCGTAGGGCTTGCGAGCGCTCTCGTGCACTTGTATCCACCGAAACATCACCCACGTGCTGTTCGACTCTTGGGCGACGTCCTTAAACTCGATCCTGACAATGTGGATGCGTTGATCGGCCGTGGCTACGTTCTTCAGCATGCTGGGAAATGGGAGGAAGCTGAAAAATCATTCACCAAAGCGACATCACTGATTCCGCCAGAAACCCAGAAGAGTGTCCGCGCGAGGGAGGAAGGTGCCTGGTGCCTCAGCAAAACTCAAGTTGGAGAGGGCGTTCAGGCGTTGAAGGAAGTGTTGAATGATCTACAAGGGGACGAGCATGACATGGATCGAGCTCGATGCTTATGGCGCGTTGGGCAAGGCTGCTGGGAAATGGGAGGTCGGTGCACATTTCCATCTGCTTGCTGATTGTTTCTTATTTCGAGCACAGTCGACTTCCGAGAAGAAGCTTTCTCCTACTTCATTAATTCTCTGAAGTTCGACCGGACATATGCCCCCGCGTACACTTCTCTCGGTGTATATTACTCCGAGTTCGCAGACCCACCTGATCCCACTCGAGCCTCCAAATGTTTCCAGAAAGCATTTGAACTTGACCCACGAGAAGCAGACGCTGCTAGGAGACTCGCAGAAGGATTTGCCAACGAATGGGAATGGGACCTTGTTGAGGTCGTCGCTCGCAGGACAATTGATGGCGAAGGTGGACTGGATGCTGGAATTCAGACCCAACATGGTGCAGCTATCAGCAGATACCTCCCCACGAATGCCTGGGCTTGGAAAGCAGTTGGCGTGGTAGAATTGGTGAGCCAGATGGAAGACCACATCTTTTCGTTTTCTTATTGGAAGCAGATGCACAGGAACTACGCACAATCCATTGAAGCTTTCCAAGTAGCGTTGCGCGCAGAGCCAGAAGACCAGCTCTTGTGGTTGCGTCTTGGGGAAGCCTACAGCAGGGCAGGTCGTCACGCTGCCTCCTTGAAAGCTCTTTCCAAAGCCCACGAGCTTGATCCAAACGACTGGATTTGCACTTATCTGATTGGGGAGGTGCAGCACCAAACTGGCAGACTTGTCGATGCCCTTCTTTCGTTCAATCTCGTCCTAGATGCACGACCGAAAGAGATTGGAGTATTGCTGTCCCTTGCGCAAACACAACTAGATCTTGCTCGGCAGGAGCGTTTCACTGGGTTTAGTGCAAGGTCCGAGCAATCCTTCGTTGCAGCCATCACAACATGCTTCAAAATGCTACAGGAAGGTCTTGGTCATGGGGGCGTGACGTGGAAAGTAGTTGGAGATGCTCTATTCGGCTTATCGAAAGCAGCCGTGTTCGTGGACGAACAGGCCGTCGGAGAAACCGTCGACCACGCCAATTCCCTGTTGCAAGGTCACGCGAGCACCCGTATCGCACAAATTCTCCCGTCTGTGACAAAACATACCCCGTTGACGCGCCGCCATGTACTCGAAACTGCCATTGCTGCCTATGACCACAGAATAGCTGTTGGTTCAACAGAGGATATTTCCCTGGGTAGCGCGCTCTTTGACCTAGCGATGGCCCTCTATGCTTGGTACACTAATGATAAGGGGAATGCCCGCGAAACTGCGTCAGAAACTGCAATATCGCTTTTAAAGCAGGCGATACAAAAAGAGCCTGGAAATTCCGTTTATTGGGCTACGCTGGGCAATATGTATTTCCTCGGAAAACCCAAGGCGGCGCAACACGCATACATAACGGCTCTTGAGCATGATTCCAAGGTTCGTCCCATGTATGCGCTATCATGCGAAGACGCTGTTGAAATCGTGTGGGTCAGAGCGTGGCGACTTGGGCCAATCTGGGTCTCTTGTATCTGTACCACGATGACCTGGAATTGGCGAATGAAGCGCTGCTACGAGCACAGATATTAGACCCCGACTATACCCTCGCTTGGGTTGGGCAAGCGATGGTGGCTGCTGCAAATGGACACGAAGCTGACTCTCGCGGATTGTTGGAACATGCAGTTGGTCTCAGCGCCGACGTGGTGAGAGTAGAACCTAATTTGCATCCACCAGCGCACTAATTGACTCGACTAGCCACTAGCCGATCTCGAGTTCGCATCAAGAGTGCTCTCCGCGCTGTCAGCCACTACCCGCTTCCAGAGTGGTGTTAAAGAGGAGGTCCTTCCTGCGTTCTTCGTTCTCAACCGCTATGTCCAACGGTGTCCACAAGACGCCTGTGCTCTCCACCTCTTGGGCCTTTTGTGCGAGCGTTTGGACCAGCTCGAAGAAGGGGCGCAATGGATCTCTCGTGCGATCGTCCTGTTGGAAGTCGCTTACGAGGAATCCGAAGATCCGGTTGTCGAGAGACAGTTCACGATCGCCCACTCAAACCTAGCTCGGCTGAAACTCGGTCTCAGCCATCACGACGGTGCCATTGAATCGTTCGAGACGGTCCTCGGACTCCTTCCCGAAGAAGGTCCTGACAACGATGCGGAAACACAGATTCTCAGGGTGCAAGCGCTCTTCGGGGCAGGATCAGCGCAGTTCAAACTTGGGGATCTGCAATCCGCGTTGACGACCTTCCAGAGCGCGTTGAGTAGTTCAGGGGAGGACCACCTTATTCGCGCCCATGTTACTGTGCTGCTCGCCCAATGCATGTGGGCGATCGGAACGGAGGAGTTCAAAGAGTCTGCAAAGGCGCTTTTGTTGGACAGGTGAAGTGCATCGCCCTACGTTTGTGTCTAGGTAGCTCACGGCGATCCAGTCTTTCAACAGACCCTGAGAACCTGATGGCAATCAACACGCTGGCGGGAATGGGCATTCTTACAGAGGACGAAAGCCTCGTCGATGCTGCGTTGTCCGAAATCCAATCTCTTTCCATCGAGCGTCGGCAAGAGCTGGATCCGAGAAGAGACGTCACGTATCTGTTGGTACAGCATCATCTCGGTCAAGTAAGGGGATTGGCTTGCATCATAGCATTTGGGAACTCGCTGATTATAACCTCAGGGTGATGTCGAACAAGCGACCAGAATTGCACAGAAAGCATTGCACGCTGAACCATCAAACGTGCAACTACGGCGTGAACTCGCCTCCTTGATCATGCAGCAAGGTGATCTTCGAACGACACGCACGATTCTGGGGATCCATTCCTCGGAAGAGGACATGACGGAAATGAAGGAGACCCTTCCGCTGGTTGCGATTGCGAGAAAGGGGGAAGAGGCTGTCAGATGTGCGCAGAAAGCGGTCCTGTTGGATCCAGGAAAGTTGCAAAATTGGCAGACGTTGGCATATGTAAGAGCTAGGGAAATGTCATGAATACATGAGGTGTTGTCCCATACAATCCACAGTTGGCACACGTCTTTTTTTTTTTTTTGACGTATATCGACAATGAGAATAGAGACCATTAGCGTCAGCATCGAGATGACTTGGCGCTGGTCACCGCTTCCCTTGGTTGGCGGCCTCTGATCAACGAGAATAAGATCGAGGGGGTGAGATGCGTTCAAAGATGGAGAAGAGACATTTGCCCACCTCTTCGCGTAGCGTCTTCCAGCAGCTGCGTATCGACATGCTCCGCAGGCAACTGCACATATCGTACGACCGATCCGCGGATAAAACAGTTCTTCACCGCCATCTGTGGAGGTGTCAGGCAGAACGCGAACGCGCGACGGACGCAAGCTCACCATGTGCGGGTGTCTTGTCTCATCGAGAACCTTGATCGAATCCAAACGGATGTTGAGGAATCTGTGATTACCGGGGATTTCGTTAACGCGCGACCAAGTGGTGCGGCCCAAGCGCCGTGTACGCACTGGTCGACAGATTTGAGCACACCGGATATCGAGAGGTCGTTTTTGAGCTCGACGGTGACCCGCTGGTCTGTGAGTGTCTTGAACACTGAGAAGATAAGCTTCAGGAGATGAGCAACGTGTATTGAATGGCAGGTGGACTGGATGGACCAACCATCCTAATCCTCGTGTACTAATTGTTACAGAGTCAAGTTGGGTAACACGTTATGTAACTAGGACAATCTACAGAAGATACGCCCGTAACTGAATCACCCCCCATCAATCGAACTCTGACATGTCAAAGTTATATGTAAAGTGCTGGATATACGATAAATTCATCAGTCGTCAACTCGCTGCCAGTCGGGTGTAGTCGTACCTTATACAGACACATGATTTTCACTACCCAAGCTTCGAGGTGATAGATCTTTTTGTTACCCATGCGCATTCGTAGTTCCTACAAGTACCATGAGAAACATCATTCTTCCCACCTTCGAATGATAGATGACGTACATAGAAAGCTGCCCAATGCATCACATCTGCCTTCAGGGCTTCGTCTACCCGCTCCACCACCCTGTCCGCCACAGTCTTGATACCGGACGATCAGACATGTCCCAAATCCCTGTGCGTGACACAGAACGGGAGGACCCTCACCTTGAGGATGATGGTGGGTGGTATACAGTGGCTAAGGAGCTCGTAAAATTTGGCACGGACTTCCATTACCCGTTGGGGTGACTGTTCTTGTACGATCAGATCCGCAACCTTGTGACAATACGTCTCCCAATCCGGTTTCGCGATGTTGAGAGACCCCGATAGATCAGGTCTGTGGGCAATATCTTGGTCAATGCGTGAAAGTAGGACGTCAGCGATCAGTACTTGCGATTGCATCTTTAGAGCTTCAAACACGAGCAACGCTTTTCTCATATTGCCTGCAGCGTCTTCCGCTATCTGAGACGATGCCTCTGGTGGGAGATCGAACTTGAGTTTCTTGGCGACATGTTCCAAGACAGTTTGCATCTACGCAGATATATATCATTCGCCAACTAAAGGTGGTCCCGAAGGTATTTACCTCTTCTTGGTTCGGCGCAGCTACTCTGATCAAAAGACAACGACTCTTGATGGGTGCAATGAGCCTGCTTGTGCTATTGGCGCACAATATGATACGCAGGTTGGACATGTATTTTTCCATTGTTCGACGCAAGGCAGCTTGTGCATCGCGCGATAGGGTGTCGGCTTCATTGATGACCACGACTGTAGAGAACACGTGAGTACTGGAGCTTGGACTAGACACCGATCTGACCTTTGAAGCGCTGTTTGGCGCTGAGGTCGACCTGTTGTGTCTGAGCAATTTCCTTTAATAGTTCTTGAATGATGACTCGGTCGTAGTTTCCCGCTTCACTTGAGAAAAATCTGGTTACGCATCAAGGCAACATTGTGCGTGCGACACACCTCGGAGTCAGTTCGATGTGGTAATTGCTCTGAACCAGATTTATTTCAATCTTGCGTCTCGAAGGTGATACAAACACCCTCTGGTCGATTTTTAGCTGTATTGGGTGTTGAAGCTTATCATCGTTCAGAGTATGGCTACGACTCACTTTTTCCACACCAGTTCCAAATAACTGTCGAAGGGTGCAACTTATTCGTGTCTTCTTCCCAGCACCAGAAGGTCCATAGAAGAGTATGTGAGGAAAGTCTCCAGACGCAGCGAGCGACTTTAGCCGAGCTGACAAGCCTAAGTGGTAATGGAGTTCATCGAGCGTTTTTGGCCTAAACTATGGAGGAGAGTAAGAGTAAGTAGGCGTCTCCGCTCGTCCACTGAATTTAACTTGCCTTGTCAACCCAGAGAGACATGTCGGCGTTAGCCAAAGACAATGTGACAATGGTCGCGTTACGTCACGCGTTTACGACGTCACGTTCTCGCGTGAGGTCCCGACGCTCCGATATCATGCACAATGGACCATACTGTGCACTTGGCACATAGAACACTTGCTTGCCACTATACGACAAATACATTTGGGATTCCAAGTGTCCCCAGAAGCTTACAACGTGGACAGAAAATGTATCACGAGTACTAACCTGAAGGCATCATCCGAGTTCTGCGATGGTGAGCTCCGCAGATGATTGATGAAGAAGAAATGAAAAGCTGTATGACAGTCTTCACTCGATGCGGAAGACTGACGACACTCCCAGTGGGCAACAATGATGTCGGGGTTGACACCTTCGAATTCCAAGAAAAGTTCCGTACTACCTCTGATCCCAAAGGCATGACTGGGCATGGGAGGTAATCCGTGCTGTGCCAAGAAGTGGTTGCAAAGATCAAAGGACGCATTGGGGTGACCATCCCTCAGATTGCAATAGGCAAACAGTGGGGTGTCGGAGGACAAGTCGTTGTTGAAGTCCAGGTCCAGAAGCGTCCAGGTGACGGTGTATAGAATGGGTAAGGGTGGTGAGCGCTTCGATAACCACTTGGAGACACCCCTACCGGAGGAGGGAGGTCCCATTTTGACGAAGCTACGCCTGACCGATTTGAGTACATCCGCGCCACGTCAGGTGGAGACATTCCACGATTAGTAATTCTTCCGAGGGCATGCGAGATCGTTCAGGTCTGAAGTTGGTCACAGAACCGGGTAAAGCACAGAAGACCTACGTCATAGTCACTGGCTGCGATTTTTTTGGTCTAAGGAGTGCGGAGAAGGGAAGTGATTATGAAACCAGATGCGGGTGACCTCGAAAAGAAGGCGTTCGCCGGCTAGGACATCCGGGTGGTAAAAGGGAGGTTCATGAGTACGTGGATAGGATGGAATTGAAGGGATGCGACGACGGACTCGGAAGTAGTAATGTGGAGTGCCATCAGACCAGAAGTGGGTAGCAGCTGCATGATGTAGGTCCACGCCTACCGTAAACACTTTGCTTCGTACGCGTTGGACGTATGTAGAATCGTTGTTAATCTAATCAGATTAGTTCCCGAGATCAAGCAATGGGCCGCCATCGATATAAAATTTTCGCGCGGGATTCCCCACGGACGGCATTTTCAGCATGAGACCGATCCATGACCGGGACCGGCGGGACCGACGTCGCGCAACATTCAAATCGGTAGGATGATCCTGACAGCATATTTGCTATCTGCTCTCGAGCATGTTAGCCGCACTAGTGGCATAGTAATTCAAGTAAATTTTTCCAGTTCATATAAAGCCTTCTGTAATTAGCCCACCTTAAAGCGACCATATTTGATCCGCCGAGCGACCAGATATGCAAGGTAGACCTTAAGAGGTGTCACGGGTCCGTTGAGGACTAACCGAAATAGCATTTTCGATCCGGAGTTATTTTCCCATTTATCCATGTGATGACATGTACACACGTGACCTTCGAATACTGGCTCTGACAAGGTATTGAACCCATCTGGTTTATGTCTTGACACACTCGGACACCCTCAGGACAACAGCCATCGCATCGGGCACAGCCTCTGGGCTTCCACGATCCACTCGACATATCTTGCTTATATTCGTAGATCGACTTTTTGCACTGCTCCCCTCTACAGAGCCTTGCGTGTACATCTCCCTTTTGCCGTTCTCGGGCTGGAATGCGCTCTTTTCCTAGCAAGTATTTCTGTTCATAGGTGTGTACATCTTCTTTCATGACTACAAGATACTGAACCCATTCCATAGGATCTCACCACTTACTCGGTTAATATATCTCATCGCCTTGCAATGGCCAGCGTCAAACGCGGACCTTTCACCGTTGACACAGTCACGGTTCGCAGGAAACCTGTGTTCACATATCAATCCCCAGCTCAGAATACCGCCATATCTCACCCCGAGGAATCCTTACCTACCAGTGGCATCAGTCTACCCCCTCTTGTATCAACCTCGCCTCCAACTCCCTCCCAAGTGCCTGAGCTCTCTCAAATAAGCGCTGTGACACATAAATCGAGTCGGAACCACATGTCCATGGCTCTCTTGCCATTGTATCACCCTTTCGGCGCCCTGGCATTATCACTCCCAGATTTGGACCCCAGTGCATTCGGCTTACCCGCGCCGGTGGCTGTATTCGACGATCCCACGCGTCGTTTCTCCAATCGCCAGCGCCGGCCCGCAGCCAAAGTCCGTGATGCGGACGCTCCTACAAGGTCTCATTCTCCTTCGTTGGTCGCAGAGACACCTGCTCCCGAACCGGAGGCCAGGGAGAAGCCGAGTCCGCGCCGAAGACGCGGAGGAGGTCCCGGTGGAAAGCGAAAACGCAGAGAACACGAAGACGGGGACGCCACATACCCCGCCAAACGTCCGCGCAACCCAAGATCCTCAGGGGTTGCCTCGGGATTGTCAGGCTCACGTACTTTGAGCAAGGAAGGTTCCCCTGCGCTTTCGAATGCGCACTCGGGGGTTTCTCCTGCGTTAGACGGAAGCCGCGGCGACGCAACTGAAGAGAAGAAACCGGAGCGGCGGAAGACGCGCTCGCGCGGAGCCATTGTACGACGGGACTCTACAACGAGTGAAGAGACGACGACGACCGCTTCCCAGTCTGCTTCAGCAGGCAACACCGCCACTCCCCATGCGGGGTCTGGCGGAGGAGAAGCGGACGAACCTACAACCAACGATGGGTCGAACGAGACCGCTTCTGGAGGCGAATCCAAGAAAGCAGACGCAGACGACACACGTGTTCTCGAACGACAGGAAAGCTAATCGAATGTACGCGCGATCGCTGCTAACTGTAGAGCAAATATTTGTGCCCAACTTCATAAGCTGCATCACCCTCCTTTCCACTCTTGTATTCACGCCTTATGACCAGTCGATCTCTCTCCGAATACAACCATCATTTATACTATATCTTACCGGAAGTTGCTCTTCTTGGTTGTTCTCTGTACATCAGGACACTGAATCTGCTACAAAAACGAAATTTGAATACTTGCAAAGTAAGTATGCAATCCACGGAGTTGTGTCCGTACCAAGGGGTATGAGCTTGCCGGAACGAACACCATCATCACGTCCAGTGGTGCAAAGATTTGAAGTGGCGGCGGCGGCGACGGCGGCGACGGCGCCAGAGAACGCTGGCTTTGGTAGAAGATGAATCGATGATACATGGGAGGTAAGTACAGGAATTCGGTTCGGTCCGTGAACCGAATACATAGTAATAAATGAATGAAGCAGTTGGTTAGACTGACGCTTGAAGGCTAGTGAAGTTTGAACTCGATGGATCGGGAAAGGCGGGTTACGAGAGTTCCGTCTCCATTTCAATGTTGGAGCATACTTAAAGAGTCTAAGCTCATGTGGAAACTCTAGTCCGTTGACTTTAACCTAACAAGAAGTTGCTGACCGCATGACGCGCGCAACTTAGACAGGTTGACACCTGCTCGCTTAGCGTTTCGTGATAGGTCGCGGGGGTAGTAGAAGGCCGATATGATGCCTTTCTGACGTGTTGACAGGTGCGCGTTGGGCTGGGAGCAAACTCAAGTAGAATGATAACTTGGGCAATACTGAAGCAGGCGTCGCAAGGATAGCAGAGCCGCTGCTGGCCATTCAATTTTCAAAACTAACCGGCGGTCGGAGTCGACATGAAATAGAGCTTTTGCCGAGATTCGGCGATCGATCGAACCGCTCGTCGACTCCGGTCGAGGGTCGCATCGCGTGTTGCCGCATCAACGATCCTCCTCGCGTTCATCTTCTCGGACCATCCCTGATGGATTCTTGCGCCCATTTTGGTCGCGTTCCTTGTCATCTAGTTCATTTTATTATTCATGCTTTTTTCTTCCTGGCCTGTTCCCGTCCTTCTCCCCGTCCCCTCACTACCAATACATGGAGGAGCTCGCGTCGGCCAGCTCGGGCAACCTCGTCCAGGTCATCGCATCGAGCTCAGATGCGTCCCGTCTGTTTTTATTATATCTTTCTCTTCTTACCTCTGCTCACCCCCTTCCTAGGAAATGCTGAGGCCCCGGCCGGTATCAGCGACCAGGATGGCGACCCTTTTGCTGATCCAGTCAGTGACACCGTCGTCACTACCACTCCCGCTGGAGTTCCTGTAGCGCCTGCCGTCGCGTCAGCACCCTCTGAATCTGTGCAGCCCAATCAATCCGCATCCGCTCCCCCTGCTGCTCCACCCAAAGCACCCGTCTACCAGCGTCGCTGGTTCATCGTGACCGCCGTCATAGGAGCCCTCCTCGGCATTGCTTTGCTCTTCATCATATTGTTTCCGGTTCTCAAAGCCATCGTCCAGGATGTTGTCAACAAATCTACCCTGGACATCGTGACAGCTGCCATAACAAACCCAACAAACACTTCGTATGTCCGATCTCTCACTTCCTCTTCTACCCCCGCTCTTACAGCCCTCCATCACAGTTTCCAACTGTTAATGCAAGGCACCGTACGTAAACCCGCTCTATCCTCTTGCCTTCACATAGCGACGTCTTTCATCAGGTCGCCCATACAGGCATATTCTCTGCTGTCATCTCCTTTCCGACTCCCGTCAATGTCAGCTGGTTGGATGGGTCAACAAAGGTTCCCCTCGGATATATGCAGTTGTCCCCGCTGCATGCTAAGAACAAACGTGCCACATTAAACGATACGACGACCTTTTTCATCACGGACCAAGATGCGTTCGGTCGTTTCACGTCTGCCATGATCACGTCCCAAAATTTCACCTGGCAGCTTGAGAATTACGATCTTACCGTTCAGGCAGAAAAATTTCCAACTGCCCATGGTATATCATTCAACAAATTGGTCACGATCGATGGCGAGTCGCAGTCTTGGCTCTGCACCCCATTCTCATCTCACCCCTTGTAGGCGTAAACAATTTTGCCGGAAATGTTCAGCTCGAAGATCTACAGTTGCCGAGTGATGATCCCAGCGGCGGTATCAACTTCGTGACAGTCACACAGCTCAACAACCCAAGGTCAGTCGTTTGTTTTTCCCTTTTGTGTGCTGGAATCATGACTAAAGCGGGATCTCAGTCCATTCGCTCTCGATCTTGGAACAGTAGTTTTCGATCTCTCCTACCAAGGTGTATATTTGGGCAGTGGTACTGGTCCGAACACCCATTTGGTACTCTCCTTCCTTTGAGACGTAGAATGGACGCTTACACCTACCGTCAGTCTCCGGGACATAATAATATCACCCTCAGCGGTGTTCTGGTTCCACAAACCACCGCCTCTGACCTCGCTGCGGTTTCGGAATTGTTTACCAATTACCTCAATCATCAAAACTCGCCTGTCCTCGCAATTGGAAAGTCCACTATTCAATCAGACGGAACAACGATATCTTGGCTCAGTCAAGGCATTCAAAGCCTCACGCTGACCGTCCCATTCCAGTCTTCAGCGCCGATCAATCCAATTCGGTCCATTAATATCGGCAGTCTAGCGCTCACGTTTACACCAGAGACGGCATGGAATCCTCAGACAGACAGCAACTCGATTTATGCCTTCATGGGTAAAGTGACAAGGTCATTTCATGGGTGGAACTGACGAATCTGTTGGAATTTAGAACTTCCTTTTGGGTTTAGCGTGTCAATTTCTGCCATCCAGAACCAATTTATTATCATGCAGAATGGCTCCAATGTGGCTGGTTTGTCTACGGTACGTTGGATGATGTGTTTGGTTACGGCATATCATGACATGCTCGATATAGCCTCTTGGAGCTTCCGCCTCATCGATTGCCGTCCTGGGACCGACAGATACCCAGGGTCAAATCAACATCACTATTTCCGACAGATTCCTCAACACGACGGACGCAGAGCATGGATCTTTTTCTGCATTCAGTAGGCCAGATTCACTGTTTGTGAATACTAGTTCGCTCCTTATATCAATTTATCAGATATGGAACTTACGGACTCGCGGACCACCAAGTTCTTGATGGTAGGCAATTCGACCGCAGTGGCCAACACCAGCCTTGGTCAAATCACCCTTGACCCCATTCGGGTTAATGTGACTACGAGCCTAAATGGTCTACAAGGATTGAAAGGGCTCACTACAATCGAATCCGTAGACGTCATGGGTGGAACCCAGCAAGCCCTGAACCTTGATATTGATGGTGGGTGACGAAAACCCAAGGCTATAGAGCATGCTTAATTCTCGTTACAGTGTCCATCATCAACCCGTCAAACCTTCAGTTGGCCACGGGTGATCTGAGTAGGCACTCCCAGTCATCATCGTCGTTGCCATGAATTTGACTTGCCCTATCAGCTCTTCAACTACAGAAAGGTGGTGCCATTCTTGGTACTGCTCTGATGCCTAATTTGACACTGTACATGGGGAACAACTCATTGACCTCGACATCGGATTTTGAGGTGACTTGGTTTCGGTCGATTTCTTTATGTACTAAATTGATGACGACATCGTCTAGCCAAACAACAGCCCTGAGGGGATGCAGACGCTCAATGACTTTGTTGGCGGCACTGGTCAGAGATTTTTTTCTACATTCTTGGATTTGAACTTACCCTTGTCACAGACGTCGAGCTTGCAATAGTTGGGTTTAGCGGTAGCACGCAGGTGGAGTCTTTGTTGCCCGCCTTCGAAAGTTTGAATGTCACCGCGACTCTGCCTGGCTTGAAGTCGAGTCTACTGTCTAGCGGCTCACTGGAGAGTAGGTATTTCCTAACGAACCCACTTTCGCTGACCTCTGACCTGTTCGCTAGTGCTCCCAACTACGTTCCATGAAAACAATATCAGTCAGGTTACAGTCGATCTAGTTAATCCATTTACATCTGGCTTCATGATCACTCGTATAACTTCCTCTGTTACGTCTCACGGACTTGCTCTTGGAACCATTCAAACAGCTACCAATTTTTCCGCTGCCGGGAAGTCGACGACGACGTCCCCTTCTCTGGATCTGGACATGAACTTTGACCCTCAAATGCTGTTTACGCTTGCTCGTGTTCTCGCTGTGGAGGCCGGTCTTGATCCGGCACCTTTGGATGGCATTGTGTCATTGGGTGGATATTCTTATGTTTCATCCACTAATGCAGACTCGACTCCAGCCAGTCGTAGAAGCAATGTCTTTACGTAGGAACGTTGAGCAGCTTAATTTCTTGTGCTAATCAACCTTTTTTTGTCAGTGGCTTCAACCTACCCTCTTTCATCGACGCAGCTTTCAAGCAGTTGCGTTCTGATGTCCAGCTGTCTGCGGAACTTACTATTGGTAAGTTGTCGTTCTTTCCACCTCTCTTGTATTCCTGATCCTCGTGTCCAGGGGAATATGCAACAACGTTGAATTACACTCAACTCAGTGTTCCAATTGCAACCGACAGCAGCCTTAACCTGATCCTACCTGTCTTGGCGCAACCCATCGTGCAGAAAATTGTATCGGGATCTGTGCTTGGGTACGTAATGATCAGACATTTTTGTTTTCTTTGTTGAGGTTGCTCCTCACTAGCGTCGACACCGTCATGATAACAAATCCCCAGGAAACCTCTTTCGGTAATTGGTGTCTTACTCTGATCCAGTCCATTTGGTTAATTACTGCTTGCTAGGGACGCAATTAAACGGAAGTATCACGAACGCAGGACCTTGTGAGACCATTCTTTACGGATACGAACATGACTGACATTGCCTTAGTTGATGCCATTATCTCCTTTGGCAATGGTTTGGCCGTTTCTTGGAACGGTCAGGCTCTCGGGACGATGCACATGGATGATGTCAACGTCGTGAGCAATGTTGGAGCTACACTCAATGTCCAAACTTCCTTTGAAGTAGCGGATGCGGACGTGCTCGCAAACTTCACCAAGGTGTTGCTTAACGAAGAGTCGTTTCAGTGGGTGATCTCTGGGGAGAATCTTACTGGTAAGGAGCATATTGATTGTAGATAAGTGGACGCTCATTCTTTTAACAGTCTCTGCGCTGGGTATGCCTCTCTGCAATGTTCGACGTGAACATATTTCAAACTGTTGTCACAGGCATTCAAGTTCCAGGGATTTCACTGCCACCCAAGGTTGTTACTCTCAAAGGGTTCAATGGGTTGAAAAACGGTGTTACGATCAACTCGTTTGACTTGCCCGCCAATGACCCCGAGGGCGGTATTCATCTCACAATTCAATCCACAGTGACAAATGTGAGCAATGCCACCAGTAGTCTCTGCTGTTACTAATCTTAGTACTGCGAGATAGCCTTCGCAAGTCGGTATAGAGTTGAGTTCCATCGCTTTCAATACCTATTCCAGCGGAATCGAGATTGCTCCTGTGTCCTCGTCATCGTCCATTACGCTCGCCCCTCAGTCCACGTCACCACTACCTCTCGCTGGTCGGCTCATCCCTCATGACACCGCTGAAGGTTTGGCTGTTGTATCTCAGATTTTCAACAACTTCATCCATGGAGAGGATAGCCAAGTCATCGTCCAAGGAGCGAGTGCTGGTCCAACCGATGTAAGCTTAATTGCGATATTATCTTGTGTACAGTTAGAGCCCATTGATCCATTCAGGTCACGTGGCTCAATGAAGGGATACAGACTCTCCAAGTTGCGACCTCGTTGCCTAATCAAGGCAAACTTAACATCATTCAGTCAATCGCCTTGGAGCAGTTGGAGTTACTGTTCACAGAAGGCACAGCATACGATCCGACGACAAGTAGCAATGCAACTACAGCTGCCTTTAGTCTACCATTCGCTTTCCCCATCGATATCGTATCCTTGGCTCAGAACATCACAGTCGGATTCAACGGGCAAGCGTTCGCTGAGCTTGTCATTCCCGAGTCACCGAGTACCACCGACGTACAGACCCGCATCATCGATCTAACCTTTTCGGACGTGCCTTTTGCTGTCTTTGCTGATAAGCATTCGGTATTTGATGACTTCGTCGCCGCGACTACCCTCGGGAATATGCAGACCCTTGCTTTGTCGGGAGCTGCTAATGCAGCCGCTTCCACTGCTGTTGGGGTCTTGTCGCTATCAGACATTGAGTTCTCCGTCGACTCTTCTATTGCCGGTCTGCAGGGTCTGGTGGCTAAACCAGTGACCGTATCCAATCTGGATGTCAACCATGGATACCCAAACTACCTCTTGATCACAGTTGACACAACTCTCTTCAACCCCAGGTGAGTAGTCCATGTGTTGTGTGCTGTGCCATGTTGATAAGTTGCGTTTAGCAATCTGACAATCGGTACCATTTTACGCATCTTCCAAGTAAACTGCTTATATCCCATTTAGGTGCGGGAGACGTCGCTTTTACCTTGCAATTTGAGTGAGTATATTCAACTCCCTTGTCCTTGGGGTCTCAATTAACTGTTGCATCAGGGACGAAACAATCGGATCTGCCGATTTGGTGAGTACTTGAGGTTCCCGTTAACTGTAAATGTCTTGATCCGTTTGTGCAGAGCAACATGATCATAGAACTAGGTTCCGTTAATTACACAACCGGTAAGATACTCGTGAAGGAACGAGACGTATTTATGAATGCCTTCTCCAGATGTGCTATATTCACCACAGGACAGTTCAGAGACTGCTGCGGGTCAGACAATGTTGGAAAATTATCTTCAAGGAGTCGATTCCAACACAGTTATCTTTGGGACAACTGGCTCTACGCCGATCGAATCTTTGCAACTTGCGCTATCGCAGATCAGACTCTCCCCTGTCACCATTCCCCCATTGCATCAGAATCTCATTAATGCCGCCACTCTGCAGTTCCCGACGGACATCGTGCAGACAGGAATTGCATCTGCTTCTTTCAGCCTCGCAAACCCATTCACGGCAAGCATCAACCTCCTTACGCTCACAGCCACGGCGACGTTCCAGAATTTGACGATCGGCACTATCAAGAACGTCGACGTATCGTCGAATCCGATTCATGCAGACGGTCATAGTAATATCACATCGCCAGCGCTTCCGTTCAATTTCAATTTAGATCCATTCACGATTATTGAAATGATTGACGTCTCAGCGCAAGAACATGGTGTGGATTTGGGGCCCTTGACACAGTTGTTCCAACTGGTCATTAATAACCCTGATTTCCATCCACCAGTGCGTGCCTAGTCTTGTAGTCTTGTCCACAAGGGTACTCATTAGTTGCCTCCAGGTCAACACTTCGGTTGACACTAATGCTCCAACTTGCGTTAGGTAAGCAATGTCATGATCATGATGGGGGACTCCGAAGTGCTCATTTTGACTGTGCAGCGGGAACCAGTTTGACGTAGACGATGCTATCCTCAATGCTCTGAAAGGCCTCCAAGTTGATCTAGCAATTGATACCTCGTTGAAGTTGGACGATTGTAAGTCGCTCAACTGCCTGGCTCTTCGGATCTCCATGTTTCTTTACAGATGCGACGAGTCTGTCTTTCCTGCAGAAAGGAGTAACAGCAATCGTAAGACCAGTCGATCTTCATGATTATACATATTGATTTTGATGCTCTTTAGACCGACCATACTGCGCTTTATCTCATCGGAGCCGTTGCTGCTCCAATAACGCAAGATTTGGTGAACGGTGCTGTCCTTGCTTTCTCTGAGGCAAACATCACGTATGTCGCCCATCTTTAGCTGTTTGTACGATGACTCAGTGTAGCATAGGAACATCTCGGAGATCGGGTTTGATTTGGCTCTCCAAGGCTCATTGACGAACATCGGGCCATTGGATGCATCCATTGAGTTTGTTGACCCGCTCGTGTATGTGCAGTAACCTTGATTTGAGTGGCCAACTAACGACCACTCTAGCATTAACTGGCAGGGAAATGATATTGCAACAATCGCACTTCCTCCTGGTGAGCTGTGTTGTATATGTGCCTCCCATGACCTTTGTGAAAACTTGATCCATGCAGTTTGCGCTGCTGCCAATACTGGTGTTCCGAACTATGCCACAAAAGGAACATTGGTCATTACCGACAATGCACAGTAGGCCATCTCGTAGTGTCTGTGTCACCGTGCTAAAGTTATCTTCATAGATTCACCTCGTTCGCCACCTATTTGCTCCATAACCCAAGCTTTGAGTGGACGATCTCCACATCTAGCCTCCGAGTGACTGCTCTTGGCACGATCTTTGAGAACGTATCTTTGGCGAAGACGATCACGTTGAAAGCGTTCAACAACTTGCTTGGAGTGACTATCAGTAACTTCCAGCTCCCATCCGATGATCCCGACGGAGGCATTACGATCGATACCGATTCAGTTATTCCGTCGCCTTCTCGTAAGTTTTATGGTGATTACCTTTTACGCTTCTGATTGATGCCTTCCAACAGAGCTCGGGATTGATATGGGCACTGTCACGTTCCAAGCGTACTTTGACGACACCTTGGTCGGGCGTAAGCTTTTCCATTATCTCACTATTATTCACACTCAAACGAGGCGGACTTTCAGCATTGACTGCCACAGACCTCGTGCTGCTTCCCGAGGGAACTGTCACTACACACCTCGCGGGTCGCATAGTCCCTCAGAGTGGCAATGATCTGAATGTGATAGGCCGGCTATTCTCGGAATATCTTGCAGCGGACAACATCACATTAAGTGTCAAGGGAGAATCAGTCCAGCCAACGGGTGCAAGCTCACCGGTCACTTGGTTGAGCAATGCGTTCCAGACACTCACTCTGGCAGTCAGCCTTCCTGGCCAGAAGTTCAGTGTGAGTACTACACCGAGAACGCAATTTCCCTCGATTGTTCACCACTTGAATAGATCATCCAATCTATTACATTAGAAGACCTTGATCTGGTTATGAACACTCAGCAAGAGGCATTTGCTCCGTTGTCGGGTTCGAACAACACTGTGGCAGAGTACAAGAATCCCTTTGGTTTCTCGTTGCAAGTCATCCAATCCGCAGTCAACATGACTCTGGGCGTAGGAGGAGCACCTGCCGCGTCGGTCAGTAAACTGACATTCCCAAAGATGACGTGGCTGACGCACTATCTCAGCTCAACCTCCCATTGTCCAACAACATCGGTGGCGTCTCTACTGGGAACCTTGCCTCTCTTCCGATCAGCTTCCATAATGTACCGCTTGTGTCGCTCAATGACGCTGCGTTCGAGTCGATGTTTGCAGGGGTTACTGACACGGACTTGGCAACCTTTGATCTCAGCGGAACCGCCACGGTGACTGCAAAGACGTCGATTGGCGATATACCTATCTCGGGCATCCCCTTCGACGTTAGCTCCACATTGCAAGGTACGTCAGTCGTTCAAACGACGTCTCTTATCTTATTGTGTTTGATGTAGGCATCAACTCGTTCGGAGGCACAGCTGACATCCACAACGTGAGCATCAAAGGGAGTGGCGGGACTAATGGTGATCAATATATTGTTGCACCGCTCACCACGGAGATGAACAACCCTTCTCATGTCTCTCTTTCGACGGTGGATATCGCTCTTCCTGTGTACTATGAAAACGTGATGATTGGGCGTGCGGCATTCAACGTGAGTCCAAGATTCATATGAAGTTCCATTTATCCTGAATACCAGCTTCGCAGACATTCGATCTGGTGCCTGGAGAAAACACTATGCCGGGAGAGTTTCATTATGAGCCCGCTGATGCGAATGACACGGTTGCCCAAACCTTCCTGACGAACTTTGTGCAAAGTGGGAACATTCTTCCCTTGACTGTGAAAGGAGACAGCGCTAGCTCCTCCTTTACTTCGCTGATTCCCGCGCTCGAGGGAGTGACACTACAGAGTAGTGTGACTGGTAAGTACTTGGGTACGGGATTTGTGACCTGTGCATACGTGCTGACAGGCTTTCTCAAGGATTAAACTCGCCGGCTATCATTACCCATCTGTACGCCACCATCACGCTGACCAGCTTGTTGACGAACGAGGTCGAGCTAAGCTTCGACGTGAGAACTTGCTCTTTAGTTAGTTACCGCATGCGAATCACTGATTGACGTGCGAATTAGATCTTCAATCCACTGGGAGCCGATCTTGTCATTGAATATGTCCAAGCGGACGGTCTTGTTAATGGAGAGATCTATGCTCACTTTGACCAACCGTTTAGCAGCTTCGTCATCCCACCGGGTCAAACGGTGAACAGCGGAACGATCCCTAATGTGCTCCTCACCCAGGGTGCGCTAGCGTCTCTTGGAATTATACCATTGGGATACATGGATGTGCAAGCTGTGGCGACCATACGGTGCGCTGAACTCGTATTCATGTCTTGATCAATTTAAAAGCTGACCTTGGCGAGCGATCAACAGAATGGGCGAGAATGGGTACCAGGTCCCGTGGATGCACGTGAACCAGTTGCACGTGGCAACGACTTATGATCTCGGCCTGCTCTCCCTCGCGGATATATCCTCCGTGCTCACCAATACGACCTCTGCGCTCACCAACATATCCTCCACGCTCATTAATACTACGTCCTCTGTGCTCACCAACGTATCCTCTGTACTCACCAACGCTACGTCCTCCGCGCTCAACGACGTATCCTCCGTGCTCACTAATACTACGTCCTCTGCGCTCAACGACATATCCTCCGTGCTCAACAATACGTCTTCTGTGCTTACCAACACGCCCTCCGTTCTCACCAACAGTGGCATACACATCTTGTAGTCCTCGTCTTCGAAGGGCCCATCTTTTCTCGGTGTTATAGGCAACGCGACAGTTGAGACGCTCTTGCTGTAAGGCGCACGACGCACGTGTAACAGATTACATCAAACATTGCGGTTGTCTCGATAGTTTCGTTCATCACACTCATTTTTTTGCATGCGAACTTTTCAAACTTCCAATCTTTTACCTGATACCTTGATACCAGTTTGTTTCTTTTTATCCCTACTTAATTGGGGTCAGCAATAGATGTGATGTAGGTAACAGTAGGTCTTGACTGATCGAACATCGGGGTTGTCTCGAGTTGGTGTGTTCCGTTCATCACACTCATTTACCTTTTCCTTGCATGCGAACTTCTCAAACTTCCAATCCTTTCACCTGATGCCTTGATACCAGTTTGTTTCTTTTTATTCCTACTTAATTGGGGTCAGCAATAGATGTGATGTAGGTCACAGTAGGTTGTCGATCAGAATGTCTTGACTATAATGCATTGCGCAGCAACTTGAATTTGGGGGTTTCAAAATTTCACGGCCCAGTTGTCCGATCACGAAGGAACTTGTCTCGGATCCTGAAGTTGGTCAAGTACTTTTTCTTGATACACTTCTCGGATGGGTTGTGAAGAGATGAACGAAACATGATGGGGAGAAACTAGGACCGTTGAGTGGTCGCTGCGGCCGCTGCGGTCCCGGGATGTTACGGTTGAATTCGTTTAGCCCCCAGCCGTTGCCAGACTGCCACGAAGTTCAGTCGGTCTTCCTACGCGCCACTGATTGGGCCGCCCAATGGGCAGAGGTCTCTACCGCATATAGTTCAATTGGACTCCTTATCAGAAACGAGCAGTTAGAAGATTCCTCTGTAGATTAGTGTGGCTCTGTCGATGACGACCGCAGGGCTGTCCGATCGGGTTGCCAAGTGTTGAAACATTGTAACACTGCCACAGTGCCACTCAACGGAATGATCATCGGATATCCTCCAATTTTTGAGGGCCGAGGGACCGCCGTTTATTTAATTTCGAGAACCACCCACCTCCGACTTTCTCCGGACCCGGCTATTGAATGAAAATGCTGTTCGGTGTCTGGAATGGGAATGCGCCCTGGGTATTATCGGGGGTCCTTGGTGTTATCGACTTGAATGACTTGGTACGGACCTGGCTTGGGCCGCTTGGCTTACTAGAAGCCCTGGCCTAGCGTGCATACCCCTGCATACCCCTGTCACGGTGGGGCCTGGCTTGGGTTAGGGTCTACGGAGGCACATCGATGATGGGTAAGTCAGGGATATATGATGAATGGATACCGCCCAACCGCCCAACCTGAAGGGACGTGGGAAAACAAACAGGCGAGCATCGGCTCGGGGACGAGGCCGACTCGGAGAGGATCGAGAGGATGGAAATGCCGAGGGATGTGACGCAGACAGCATCACGAACGACACAAGCGACACGTCTATAACAAACAGGGGGAGGAATGTAATGGGGTATTTATAGCGCTCAGGGATATTTGCGACGCGCTGGTTGGCGCGACGAACGAACGATCACATTTGAATATCATAGAGGCTCCCGGTGCAAGCGAAAATACAAAACGGGGTGCGAACGGGAAGAATTTCAGGCGCACGCACGCATCGTCGAATCGAATCGAGACACCTAAATTAATATACCTATTCCAGCATCATAGGCAAATTAAGCTCGAGGAAGAATGACAAGATGACCTATTAGTAGCATCTCTTCTTTTAGATACTCACTTTTATACACAGAGTCGAACGGCCACTGCGACGGGACCGTACGATCTGAGGAATAACATGCTTCGCTAAAAGAGGTTATGAAGGGCGAGGAATATTACGAGCATCCAACCGAGTGTCCTGCCAATAATTAATATAGGGGGAAGTTGAAGATTTTTGTTCCGTTTGCTTTTTGTCTTTTACTGTACCCATGGAGATAAGAATGTAAGAATATCACCTAGTAGATAAGATAATACTGTATATCCTGCACAGTGATACGTTACAAGTCAGTCTGCTACCACGTCATGACTCACTCACATTTAACTGCTCAGGGAAACACCGTGATCTGGCATGACTACGTGCACATAGACTCATATGAGTTCAGGTGTGCTCCGGTCTGCATCGTATGCAATATGATCGCGATTCGGACATTGATCGCCGTCGCAGATTCTAGCCCGAAACAGTTTGAGAGCCGGCCGAAGGTTGGCTAGCACCTGTCGGAATGGAATGAATGTGCCGACATAGCGACATGATGACAAGAACAGCTTAGCAAAAAATGTGCAAAGTACTTACATACCAGTTTATGCGGAGGCTGTCCTGAGCGATATTCGCACAGAGGATGAGATATATCCACTGGTCCGACCTGTCGCGTTCCATACTCAGTGATGGTCGTGTGATGAGACATGTGTTTGTTTGCCGAGCCGGATCCAGTTCTCGGAGCATCGGAGCGAACCGGGAAGAGACATTCGCTTCGCCTTCCAGTGCTGTTTTGACGACTGACTTGGTAGGACTACTTTGATAGCACACATTGAGACGGCGGGCGGAAAGACTCGTGCGGAGAGTATCGGACTAGACTATGGGAGATGTCGATGAGTATGCTAGCGCGGTGGGGTATAAAACGTCATTGTAACTTGACGCCCCTCTTCACACGACACCGACACCGCCGAGTGAGTCCCCCCTGCATTATAATCTGCAGGGTCACCTACGGATCATATAAAACCCACTCTCACTGGCTCTACTAACAGCACTTCATCACCCCATCGCCCAACACAATGGTCCTCTCTCACCAGACTCCCTACGTTACACCTCACATCCTCCACCGTAACTATGCTCAACCCGTGGACAACCAGTTCTTCTCTAATCGTGAGCTATCCTCCTCCCCTTCCCGCCCTCCCCATCTCATCAACACTATCTAGTCATCGGCCGCGACCTGGAGTACTTCTCCCAGGCCGGTTTTGATATGGACCGCATCCAGTTGAAACGCAATGCCCCCGTCGCCCAGCTGTACGAAGACGCGATCCGCAATGAGGGTGCCATCATCTCCTCGTCCGGTGCCTTGATCAACTTTTCCGGTAAAAAGACCGGCCGAAGCCCCAAGGACAAGCGCATCGTCTATGAGGAGACTTCCAAGGACGAGATCTGGTGGGGTTCCGTCAACATTAAGATGGACGAGCGTGAGTCATCTCTCTTGATCCGCAACCTCCATTCGATTCCCTTTCCACCTAGATACGTTCGAAATCAACCGCGAGCGTGCCATCGACTACCTCAACACTCGCGACAACGTCTATGTCTTTGACGGTTTCGCTGGAGTGAGGTGTCTTCACTTATCTCTCTATCAACTCACTCATCATCTCTTTCAGTGGGACCCGAAGTACCGCATCAAAGTCCGAGTGATTTGTGCTCTTGCTTATCACGCTCTCTTCATGGTTCGCTTTTCTGTAAAACTCGCTCATTGTGTCTGACGGTTGATGAATTTTCAGAACAATATGTTGATTCGTCCCACGGAAGAAGAGCTTGCCAACTTTGGTGAACCGGACTTCATCATCTACAACGCCGGGCAGTTCCCTGCAAACCGGTTCACCAAGGGCATGTCCTCTACTACCTCCGTCGAGATCAACTTCAAGCGCATGGAAATGGTCATCCTTGGTACCGAATATGCAGGTGAAATGAAGAAGGGTGTCTTCTCCGTCATGCACTACCTTCAGCCCGTCAAGTTTGGCCAGCTCTCTCTCCATTCCTCCGCGAACGTCGGCATAGAAAAGGGCGATGTTACCCTCTTCTTCGGTCTCAGTGGCACTGGCAAGACCACACTTTCGGCTGATCCTAACCGACTGCTCATTGGCGACGACGAGCATGTTTGGTCCGACACTGGTGTCTTCAATATCGAAGGTGGTTGCTATGCCAAATGTATCAATCTTTCCAAGGAAAAAGAGCCCGAGATCTACGACGCCATCAGATTCGGCTCCATCCTCGAAAACGTCGTGTACAACCCCGCCACTCGTGTTCCAGACTACGATGACATCAGCATCACTGAGAACACCCGATGCGCCTACCCTATCGAATACATTCCAAACGCCAAAATTCCGTGCATGGTGGAAAGGCAGCCCAGCAACATCATCATGTTGACTTGCGATGCGTTCGGTGTCCTCCCCCCTATAAGCAAGCTGTCCCCGGACCAAGCAAGCTACCACTTCCTCGCCGGGTACACCTCGTGAGTGTATTCGTGCCATTCGGCAATGATCCGATGGTTGTTGACGTGTGAACCTACAGCAAAACCCCTGGTACTGAAGACGGTGTGCTCGAACCGATCCCAACGTTCTCTACTTGTTACAGTGCACCCTTCATTGTTCTCCACGTACGTTGACATCGGGACCTGTTTTCCGGTCTAATTCTGACTCGGTCTCTAGCCGGGCCGTTACGCAGAGATGCTGGCGAGCCGGATGTCCAAGCACAATGTTTCCTGCTGGCTGATCAACACCGGTTGGACCGGTGGAAAATTCGGCACTGGAAAGCGTTGCTCCTTGAAGTATACTCGCCGCATCGTCGACGCTGTCCACTCTGGTGAACTCCTCACTGCCGAATACGAGAATTTCGGTGTGTTTGGTCTCCAAATCCCCACCAGCATCGAAGGCGTTCCTCGCGAGCTGCTCAATCCCGCCTTGGCTTGGGCTGACAAGGAAGCCTTTGATCGTGAAGTCCGTAAGCTCGCAGGCATGTTCCAGAGGGCTTTCAAGTTATACGAAAGTGATGTACAAGAGAGCGTCAAACTCGCAGGACCTAAGTTGGATTGATTCCATCGTATTGTGATCAAGGGACTGGGGCCTTTCCTTAATAGATAATCGAGACCAGAAGTCTGGATATTTATTTCCCTCGCTATTACCATGGATTGTTGTTTTTAATGAATGGAGTAGAACCAAATACAATTGTGAACTGTACCTGAATCATGCTTCAAAGCTTCATTCAGTGCCGCATCATCACAGCACTGGCATCATGTCATGGAGTCTCAGCATACTACACAATGGCCTTTGTCATCATCGTTTAGGTATTCCTGGTCCGACATCCTTGACGAGGCTCGTTGCGAATACTCTTTTGAAATCAAGTGACGAATTTCCCGCTGGGAAGCCGGCCTACGATGGTGATCGAGAAGGCAAGTGATGCATGCCTGACCATCAAATATCAACCCGAGATCTCTCCAACTTCCTTCATTTATGTCCCACCATACATCCATAGTTGGCTGCATTTTTTCGAGGCAAGTTATGGCAATCACCACTGGGATCCCAATTTGACGCGTAGCGAGGCAAAACGTTTTGTAGGCCCGCGACATGCCTTCGCTGGCTCTACCTCCTTGGACGCAGAGCACGAGGAGATCAAGCTGTTTGCTTTGGTGTCTCTCTTGAAGAAACTTCTTAATGAAATCGGTCGTCGAGGTCTCCCGCCGCCTTCTAAACACCGACTTCAAGAAGCCCGACGGTTTGTTCAACCCGGGGGTATCCCACAACCTATATGTTCTTCCCTCCATCGAGACATCGTAAGAGTCGGGTTCGACCGTACACGGCGCTGCGTCGGGGGAAACCATCGCGTACTCGCGATCTGCGATAAGATTGATGATTGAGCTCTTTCCTGAGCCGGTCTCACCGACGAAGATGACGTGCCGTGTCTGTGATTCGGATGGTCAGCGACGAAGACGATGGGAGGGGTACGCCAAGTTTGGCGGACCTGCGACATTTTTGGATTCCTGCGACAAGGAGTTGAGGGATGTGCGGGGGATAAGTCCGTAGGTTGGTCGATCGTCCGATTTCCAAAGAACGGCCGCGGACCGTAAGTTCTGTTGTTCGAGTTGCCAAATTACTGGCCTGATTCCGCGTTATCTTTGTATGGATCACCAATGATTGATATCTAATCTGACACAGGCGCTAGTAATATGATCTGTACCTAAGGAAATAACGTATTGGATTGATTGTCTGTATCGTCAGCATGTTATAATATAACGCAACGCCTTCCAGGGCTATTAAGATATATACGACCGTCGGGTGGTGCTCGTGGCGTATAGCCTCTTGAGATCAAGGTACAAATGCACTCCTGTGAATCCTTTACAAGTTGCCGTTCTGCAGCGGACGCTGGCTGGCCCGGGGGCAGGGATGTGAGGCATGCGTGACCGTCAACCTCTAACCCCCTCAAATTTTGCTCATTTCTTATCCACCACTCCTCCATCTGATTCTCTTTCTCGAGGTGTGTTTTGGCAATCACCACCGGGATCCCGAATTCACGCGAAGTGTGGCAAAAGGTTTTGTACACTTGCGAGGTGACTTCACTGACCCTGTTTCCTTTGATACAGAGCACGAGAAGATCGAGATTCTTGTTGCTGTATTTTTCTCGGAGAAAGTTGATAAGGGAGCGATGCCTCTCCTTGGGGTTCGATGGAGGGTTTAAGCCGGGGGTATCCCATAACCTATACGACGTCTCCCCGATTGTCGCGTCGTAAGGATTGAACTGAACCGTACACGGGTTCGCATTGGAAGAAACTGGAGCGCAAGGGCGATCTGCAATGAGATTGATGACCGAGCTCTTTCCCGAGCCGGTCTCTCCGATGAAGATGATATGCCGCATCTGTGACTTGGACGGTCAGCCTATCGTGACGCAGAGAGTGCTAGGATTCCCAAACGTTGTTGTGCTGAGGTCGCGCCGTTATGAATACTAGACAAGATCCTAATCTCGCCTAACTTCTTGGACCTGGGCCTAATGGATTCGACTAGCAGCCCGATTAGAACGGAAGATGGCAATTCTGATAGGAAAACAGGGCGTTTGCGGCGGCGGCGATTGGATATGGCGTGATCACAAAGTGCAGGCAGGTAGCAGTATACTACCGTCACGGTCAGAACAAAGCCATTTAATTCGGTGACGCTGGATTGACGCTGGGCCAAGGCGCCTATCTTTGATCATCGATCAGTGCTCACAGTGTTATCAGATTCGTCGTGACTTCGAACGTGTGTCCGAGTCAGAATTGTTGAATGAACAATGGACCTGATGGAGTGATGAAGTATCTATGAAAATGCATTACAAAACGTCGACAGTTGTTACTAGTCTTTTTTTTTTTTTTTTTTTTTTTTGAATCCATTTCCGTCCAATTGGGGTAGTGTACCCTATGTAGGACGATCTAGACTAGGTAGTAGGGGCCCTGTGCCCCGCCGCGTCCCGAGCTCCGCGAATGCCCCGTCGAGCCAGGCGTAAGGCCCCCAACGGTCCCGTCGTTCCCGCCGACGGTTTTAGACGCGCGAACTGTAATAAATCAGCGGTGAACCTATGTGGTAGTCTGGCGTGTGGTTTGGTGCTAGCTGATGTGTGCTATGGTTACCATGTACTCGAATCGCCGCAGCGATCGGGTAGGATAGGAGTAGGGGGTAGCGCATATGTGGATATAACGAGAGAGGAGTGAAAGAGGACTTCGAGGGTCAGTGGTCGCACTGCTAGGGCTAGTGCGGCGCGGTATGTATCGAGATAGCAAATCTCGATTGTGTGCGCAGTACCCTTCTAGGGGGAACTAAGAGAACAGTGGGAGATACTCACTGTATAGTCTGAAGGTAACGAACAAGGTTGAAGGTAGTTGCGAGAGTAAGGACTCGAGCAAGTAGC
>JBBPOS010000130.1:0-65422 GCA_038091575.1 Leccinum subgranulosum
AGACGAGGTAATTCACTTGGCGTCAGCGATGCAGTTTGCAGGGTTCCGATCCGTGATTGGGACGATGTGGGCGGTGGACGACGAAGATACGAACAAGATCACGAGCATGTTTTACGAGAATATGTTAGATGGACGTGGTCGGCTGGATCACACTCGAGCGGCGTTGGCGCTGCAGACGACGATGAACTCATTGATTGGTATTGTTCCACTTGATCAGCGCATTCTGTATGTACATATTGGTGCCTAGTCCATGTCATTGTATGGTTGTCTCGTACTTATGTTGAGGTGGGGAGAGCAAAAGAAGAGATGAGAAAAAGGAGCTTGACATGTCTGTCACAAATCAAATTAATTCTAACAGTGTTCATGCGCATGAAGACCTGTAGCTCAGTGCTATTTTCTTCAAGGTTGATCTGTGGTCGACCGTTCGTGTGTCTAGCCAAAAACACTGACGGAAAGTGACTGGAAAACAGAAGAAAAAACTGCGATAAAGGGATATCACGTGACTCTGCAAGCCGTTTGGCACGGTGGGAGTGGATAGTCGACGTCGCACCGATTCAGCCTAAAATACAAATACTTCTTTTTTTATGTCGATTTACTCCGTCCAATTCTTTTTGAATTCTGTTCAGTGTTGGCCGTAAACGAAGCCACAGCCAGGATGGATGACTTGGACCATTTATTGCACTATGCTACCCTGACATGGTTGGATCTCACATAAATACTACATCGATCTACATGACGCTTGCAGGCTCTTAGCTATGCGCGACGATTCAAAAACTAGCATAGGACGCACAAGTCACCCCACAACAGGCTTCTAAGTTCGGTGCGTTGTTTGTCCTTTTTCTTCTTCATCGCGTCATCGAGATTCGAGAATGCCTAGCCGATCGTCTGGTTGGCTGCAAGGACCGGCAGTTATGCCAACTTGTGTTGAAATGGGACTTGTACCCTTCGTTTCACTCTTACTGTCGAAACAAGCGTATTTTATAACATGTCCTACAATGTATTAGACTGTCGAACATGCTTTCTCAATGACCTTCAATCCTCCAGCGAGCGCCGCCCTGGGAAGCCCTATCCTATCCATTGAATTTTCCTAGTCTGGTACAGGTACGCTCATTTCCACCTGCACTGAACGGTTGTTAGATATGTCTGCAGACACAATGTGTCGCCATCGACAGCAATATGAGGATGTACCAAATGACAAGGACGGCTTCGAACGACAGCTACCATATGGCCCGCCGTCGCCCGAGGTATGTATACGAAACGCTTCTACGGTGGTGTCATAAAATTTTCCCACAGCCGTTTTTTCCGAACACAAATGAAGTTGTAATACGGACTTAACTTGATCGAGATCAGTTCGAGAGACGCAATTGAGAATTTGGAGGGAGGGAGAGCCTAAACTCGGTATATGAACGGTCACTTGCGACCGAGTCGCCAACGAAACTACTTTTGTTCCAGCTCCGGGACAGACGTTTCAACCTTCTGGGCAGATCTTGGCACCTGCCACTTTGAAACGCTCAGTCAGTCAACTCATAACTTGCTATGACGCTCAACTACTTGCAGATGCCCGAGTCGTGGTCATTTAGCAGGCTTGTATTGGATAGCATAGTCATGCCTGTCCCTTTTGATCAGATCTTTGCATGGGGCGGACATCGCCTCTCGAGTCTCGGCTGCGCTAGTTTGGAGACATGACAGGTTCTCAGGTTCCGCAATCCCCAGACAGCTCCCTCGGCCTTTCTTGAGATTCCCATCATGATTCTGGAAGCTGTTGTGTAAATGGGGCCTCAGTGAGGCCTGAGACGTTGATCTCTGTGGTGATATTCTTCCAAGTATCATCTTCTGTGCTTCTCAGAAGCTCATCCTTCACATTCCAGTTTCTCGCATTTCTCCCAAGAACGTATTGAGACAGAGGTCATGTTATCAGATTTACAATCTGCCGTAGTGGCATTGCAGCTCAACAACTACATCATCCGTGAGGAAATTCAAGCAATCGAAGCTGAGGCAGGTTGACCAATATTGCAGTGGTCACCGTGACCGCCAATGCTTATGACTACAGTGAACGGTACATATCCTCAACCAATTTCGAGCCCGAATTCAAGTCTGTCTCTAGCGATCACGTTTTCGGATAGAGGTTGTATTTTTCATCTGCTATTTTTCCTCGACTCCCTCACGATGTCGACGGATAAACTTTATCTTGGTTGGCGAGCTTTGATGAATACATGCACTGTCCAACTCTGATCCATCGTTATTCGGACTGTGGAGCATTTATGACTACAACTTGGTCACCCAGTATTCAGATAGCCATAGGGCATCTGACCACGGCTGGGCGTTATGAGCTGTCAGTACTAAGAGAACCCAGAAGAGTGTCATGCAATCAAGTGAACCCCGATGTACCGGTCTACAGGGGGGCATTGCAGACAGAACCTTGTTGCGTAACCATATCCCTGGCATATATTCGAGACTCGATCCAGCATGATAGCCAGGGGCGGCGCAAACATTTGAGAGCACCCGTGCCGAGACGTATTGGCACAATTTGTAGTAATCAAGTGTGAACATCATGTTTTGCGACGATCGAGGAGGTGGTAGTTTCGAGGCACCCTGGGTAAGATTGAACATAAGATTGAATGGCTTTTTCATGTTCTCGCAAGAAAATTGAGATCACAGGGCCTCCGCAAGCCATGCTACAACCTCGGAATCGGCGAATCGCCAAGCGAAGATGTTTGCTTATGTATGTACACATTTAGCGTCGGTGAAACTCCTTGAAGCCTGAGAGTTTCAGCCTGGCAATTCAAAGTTTTATCCCTCACAATGTCACTGACACAGTCCCCTTAACCTTGATTGAGATCGCCGTGCGGTTGCTGCAGATCGGCGGGCACAGAGCCCCGGCTCTCGATGGATTAAATACTCCGAGTCTGCAGCTCAGCTGCTCTGAGCTCGCATCTCTGCTTTTCAAAACCTCACCTTTTGCTCTCTACTGAGGCAGTAGCATTCAGAGTCTCCTCAACACCGTAATCAGACAGAGCCCATGTCATCCGAATTACAATCAACTGTAGCGGCATTGCAAGTCAACAACTATGTCTCTTGTGAGGAGCCTGTTCACCATTAGTGGTCTGACCTGAATTTTGGTCAACATTGCAGTTGTCATTGTGACGGCTATCACCTATGATTACAGTGAGTAGCACACTTCCTGTACTAATTTCGAACCCAAGCTCAATTCTTTTCAGTTATCACATTTTCAAACGAGGTCTCTCGCATTTGCTATGTTCCCCTTAATCCTCTGACGGTGTTCAAAGATCACTTACGTCTGGGTCTGGCCGCCTTGGTAAATGCATGCAAAAACCTATCACTAATGTCCAATTCACAGAGTAGGCCATGGACCTTTGTGTCTGTCATGTTTGTTATTGTGCGTATGCAGGATCCCACGTAAAAGGCCCGCCCTGACTCGGATATCACTGGAAGGTTCGTTATGTAGGGATGGCTGTCGCCTTGTAAGTCATCTAACACAATGCCTGATATAAATATTGATCATAGGAGGACTAAACTACTCTGCACAGGATGGAAGGATTATGTGCGTACCGTACCGTGCTACGAGTACTAACACGTTTACATTGCTGTAATAGATGGGAGTACTTTCATACCTGGCCCCAAACTGGTAAGGTTGTCTAATCTCTTGTCGCATACATGACCTGACAAACATTCTGATTCAAACAGACGTACGTTGTCTTACACTGCTTGCGTTCGACCACAGGCTGATGTCAACTGTAAGCTGTAAGCAGTGCTGTACAACCATCTTACAGACATAAATATATCAATCAAAGGTACGGCGCTCCTCTTCGGTCCGGAATTAGGATTCGTTGTATTCCTTGCTGCCGCCGAGAGTAAGTGGCTCTATGCTACATCATTTACGCGACAAAATGATTATTCCCAACAGTTGTGATGATCCTGCGTCTTTATGCATTGTATGGTCAATCCAAGATCGTTTTCGGTATTCTCGTTGTGTTGTATATGGCTACGCTTTCTCTTTTCGTTGCTTCCGTAGCTACCTACGATCAGCCTGACTCCCTGATAAGTTCGCATTGACTGTCTTCACGCAAGTGCTCATTCTCACTCTCTCCTTCATAGTGACGGTCTCTCAAGTTCTGGATATGTCTTTTTGCAACCCAACATTCACCGCCCCCCTTGGGATTGCCTCATATAAGAATATTATACGGGTCACCCTCGCTGCCCTCATGTTTGTTCTTGCTGTTGCCCGATTATGCATGGAATCGTTTCAAGCATACAGGGCGACTGGGAAACGGGAAGTGAACCAATATATCAACCTTCTCGTCAAGGAGGGTGTCCTTTACTTCTTTGCGTACGTCTACATATGTTCACGCTTGATACGAACCATAAACTAATTTCTTGTAATACAGCCACTTAGTGTACACCATCAACTTTGGCGAGAGCGTGTTTGGGACGGTCATGAGCGCGATCTCCTTCATATTGCCCTACGTCCTCTCCCCTCGGTTCATTGTGAGCGTGCGAGAAATGCACCTCCGAAGCCTCTTCATAGTCAGCAGCAGCCTGAGGTGGGATGGGGCAATTGACACTGGCTTTGGTCTGTCGCAGGGTCGGCTATCTCGATTTTTGGAGCCTTCGAATTTGGTCGAAGTGGAAGATTCAGAGATTCCTGCTAGGAGTAACTCACATAGAGAGGTGGAGATGACGGCGTTGTGAGAAAGCAACGCCAGCCAAAAAAAATTCGACGCAGATCTCATGTTGGATCTAGTAGATAGCATGATACTATACACACGACATACCTCACACGACATGTCATTCGGCGGAGGAGGTTCGATCTTGCGGTTCCAGTAAGTCGGGCGCCGGACCACTTCAGGCCAAGGCACAAGGTGTTGAAACGCATGCACGTGATGATCGATGATCGCTCGTTCTGTTTGCACTGAGAAGACTTGCGGTCTCTCCAACAATTTGATATATTGGCTCAACTTTCTGCAGAATGGAATCTACGTACACGACTTTCAAATATGCACCGGCTCGCGCGATTCAAGTCAGAGAATCGAGTGCCACTTGCCACTTTCCAAAACGGGATAATAAAGCATCTTTCAAGTTGTTTATCCCAACTGGTCCGATAGCCGGAGGGCCGCAATCCTTTAACGGTAGGCACCTCCGAGTCGTTATCCCCGAATTCGCTTCGCATGAAGGTTATGCAAACCTGGAATCCAACCTCGGCGACCCCAATGACATGCTTACGATTCAGTACCTGCGACCCGAATTTCGGGGAACGATTGACTGACTTGTCGGTACCTCCCGGATTTGAAGTCGACGAGCTTCGAGTCCTGGATCCAGTTTACTTTCCACTCGGTTACTCCCTTTCAACGAGTCCCATAAAATTCAACGTGCCTTTGAAAGGACACTTGTGTTTGATGCGTACGTAGCCTCCTTTTTCAAGGTTGAAGTTGTACGTCGTGCCACGTAACCGTCTCCAAGTCCATGACCGATTCCGATCCCTACATTCGAACTTGAACAGGCTCCGTGACGGTAATGTCATTTCGCTATTTATCCTGTTGACAACCGGCTAAACAGAACGATATCCCCGACGAGTCCATTGCCAGTTCCCCTGACTATCAAGTTGAATTTCCGCGTTGCTCGCAAATGCGATCACAGAGACGGAGGTAGCCATGTTCCTATAGCTAGAAGAGACCCCAAACAATTGTCTACCCCTTCACTGAGACCATCACTGTCATACAGCTCCCGAATGTTGAGCACGAATTGAGGCATGACGGGGTGCATGGTCGTGACTTTGTTCATCAATAGTATCTATTTCGACTGGCAGAATGGTGCAAGCAATGTCCCTGGTCGGCATCGCCAGTAATACCAAGAACTACAAAACATTTTTGCGCAGTTTTATCTACACAGCATTTACATATCTCACTTGTACATTCCGACGCGTTCCTCCCATGAAAAATACATCTACGATCTGTGTTGTCGAACTTGTCGTTCAACGCTTGATCAACGTTCGACGCCGACGGTCTTGATTACTCTACACATCCAACTCTAATCTATCACTGGGTGCTCGCCTTATCTTCGCCCCTTTTACATAGGCCACGAACCACTGACTCCGAATCAGCGCCGCCGCTTCTGCATTCCCATAATCCACGGGGCTGTGGCGGATCACAGAGCGGACGCTCGCGAACACCCGAATCGGGGACTGAGAAACTGACCTTCCAGATTGTATTTCAGAATCAGAGTCACAGCGGAGGCATCCTATCAATTTTTTCACTAGGTGCGGAGATGAAGAAATACTTCGTCGCACGTGCGACATGGCAATATGGTTAGCTGGCCACGATCACATCACTTTTCGCCGTTCATAGAACCAGCCTGAGTACGTCCCCTATGTACGGAAGGGAATTGCTTGGTCATAGACAAGGGTTTTCAAGGAAATGGTCCTTCAACTGGAATTTTGAGTCCGTCGGGACTCAACGGTAACTTCGACTCGATGCATCAATTTCACTAGCAGCGGCAAGGACAGATAAAGGGATCGATATGAGTCATAGATGACTAGATTGATGCTATGTGGTTGCCTCCCATCGAACTTTGTGAGGTCAAGTTGTCGTGATCCTTCTGAAAGTCATCAAAACCATCAAGATCATTGAACGCATTATCATCGAGTATATGGTCCCTATGAAGTTGCAAAGCAAAGTGGTACGTACAGGATCACTAACTAGACAAACGAAAACTCACATTTGTGTTTACTGGCCCACTGTTCTCGCCTCGATTTGCTATCAAGTGCGCCCTTGCTAGAAACCGGCACCAGCAACGGCAACTCATGATGTGGAGTCGCGTCCAAGTGATATGAGGTGGGTAGACACTCCTTGAGTATCGAGAAAGGGTATGGGCAAGGATATTGCGCGTCCTGGTTGATCCCGAAGGTCAGATGGATGCCGTAACCGGGGATGGTGTTGATCCCAGAGTTGCGGTCCCGCTGTCCGAGAGAATGTAGAATCAGAAAAAGAGAACACCGAGAGACAAATGACGTTGGGACTCGAGTAAAAACGTCCTGATTCATACTTCCCCTTCTTCATACCTCCACGAGCGTTTGAATTGTGCTACCGTCTCGTAAAAGTTCCAGGGAATCCACACCGATCCAGAGCGTTTGCGTACAGCGCGAATCGTCTGAAAACAAGATCTATAGCGCTATCTTCAGCTGACTTACCGACATTCGACCCACTTGTCTCAAAAAGTACGCGCTCCACGGTCCCATATGCCAAGGTTACGACCGTTACCAGCCAAAGACTAGTTGCCCATCCACTTTACTGGCGGCTAAGGAAACCCAATAAAGAAAGATGAGAATGAGATACTTGACTGAAAGAATAAGAAGGCTTTGCTCACAAGGCACTTTCAAGGATTGTAGTGAAATGACTTCGTTGAAACGATCGTGTCATTTCGTCATTGTATGTATGGTGATTATGTGAGCAAGATGTCGATGTTGGCTTTGAGTCGTCGTTGATCAACTTGATGCTGGATGAGACGATATTGTCCTCTGTCTGGGAACAGGAAATGCGATTCTACAGTGGTATCAGAGAGCAGTGCCAAGGAGCGATCCATGATCAGGTCAATCCAGTGTTGGAAGTGGGAAGCAGAGCGCTGAGCCACAACCGGACCGGGAAAACTTGTCTCTACATTCGCGAACTGCGGCGCTGACCCGATCCAAAAGCGGTGACCTAAAGAATGAACATGCTATGTAGCCATCCTGTTCGACTGCGCACATCGGATCTCAAATCTGTGTCCGAGAGTAGTTTGGGTCCAAAGGTCCTGTTGAAGAATAAGCCATCAGACGATGTTAGAGCGCTTAACAGGTGATTAGAAAACTCAGAAAAGGTCTCTTACTACCACAGCTGCAAGTTGCAGTCCGGATCTCACATCGGCGTTGATACCCCTCCAAGCCGGACATAGCTTCGACGACGTTTGCGGATTTACGAGTCAATTACACGTGTTGACTCTAGCGAAACCAGCTTATGAACATAGATCGATCGATTTATGTAGCCACAGCAACATCGGTGGGTCATCGGTTATGCAGTCTCAGCGCCACTGGGCATGGTTCAACGTCGAGACTCGACAAGCAGATTCGGAAAGAAAGACCCTAATTTTGGACGTAAACGCTGCATGTACATAAGCAAACGCTCGGTGAAAAGTCATTTCGCTTACCAGCTTGTGCGTATATTGCCTTAGATCACACGGTATATCCTCTTGAAGCAATGCCTCGAGGATGGCAGGAGACATCCTTTTTTCTGGGGTAGATTACACACGACAACCTGTACATCGCGATCGCGAACGTGTACCGTGTGGAATACGTACAATGCATCGTTCTAGACTTAGAGCAAGCCGGCTACCATCGCTGAGTTCCCTGAATCGAGAAAAGGAAAACATTGAAATGAAATGACTCGACGGATGTTCCTCGCCGGGCGAAACGATGTACCGAGAGAGCCGCCAGCACCATACCATTCCTGGATTTTTACACCGCTCAGGGCATGTGAACTCCAAAAGGCCGCCTGTAAACAAGGAATAAAACTATGCATGTCATGATCCAGTAGTAGTAGCCACACTGGCAGTCGGCTCACAACAACGCCGGCCAAGAAGTTGCAGGGAAAGGTGGAAGTGATCCAAACGGAGATTGAATTGATCCTTGGCAAGTTACCCAATTTCTTATTGTTTTTTTCAATCATCTTTTTGATTTCAGTGGGCTACATGCTACTCGAAGTGCGGCGATATTACAGTTGGTAACGTATCACTAATAATATAACCTAGACAACAGCGAAGAGGTGGTATATGTATCGAGGCCGGGGGTGGGGTGCCATGAGCTCGTAGCAGATACGGTAACCGCTCCCTCTAAGGGACATACGTGACCATTAACACGTTCACAATCAGCTTTTCCAGCTCCCCGCCCGACGCAAAGTACACCCGCTCCTTTGTCATCGGTCCAGCAGCCCAATCTGACAAGATTGAAATCTCTGCGTCCGCCAATGCGATCGCACCCGACTCTTCCACCCGCAGTCGGATAATGTCTGCCTCCGTCCGCATCGTATCGAGCTCCTCGTCCTCGGCTGGATCGCCGTAGAAGCTCATCGGTCGCCCGGGCATGGACACATTGCGTTTGGCGGGCGAATTGTACGGCGTGGCAAAGGACATCATGGGGCCGGCCGTGGGCGAATCGGCAAGGGCATCGCTACCACATTCAACCGTACGGTCTATGGGCCAGATGTACCCCCCTGCTGCCCAGTGCAGCTCTGGTGCGAGCTTGTATACCTTGAGGGCGTGGTACAGGAGCGAATCGCTTCCTTTCAACTGGTAATTACAAACGAGATATCGTCAGCCTTCGCTCTTCCCCCGATCACGCCGCACCCCCGATCAAGGCGCAAGGCCAGGCCAGGCGTCCAGACGCAATGCAGGAACACAGGGATGAAGTGGACGTACAAGGGGCACCAGCGACTCGGCTATCGCCTCGGCTGGATTGGCACTGTATTCTTGCGTGAGGTAAAACGCCACTTTCCGCCCACGGGACAGGCTCAACACAGGGGACAATAAATCCAAAAAGTATTCGCTCGGCGTTATCAGCGGGTCCACCGAGGGCCCGTACGTCTTGAGGTGCACAGCAAACGAGATGCTCATCCGACACCCCTGTTGGATGGTCTCGACTTCATATTCGCAATCGGCGAGGAAGGCGGTCCATTCGACTTGTTCGGGTTGACCGCCTCCAAAGAACTTTTCCTCAGCACCGTCGGTATCGCGGATGATCAAGGCACCTCCACGGTATTGCACTGGGAGAGTGACGATGACCGTGGCCACTCTCCCGTCGTTGCGCAATGTGCGCGGCTGTGGGGACATCCGACATCCGTTTGCCACGACCTCCAATCGATCTCGCACCGTGACGAGGTAGTGACCAACGGGCAGATTAGGGAAGAGCGCATTGCGCATCGCGTCGAGGATAGGGTGGTTCGCCATCTCGAGGGTGGCAGTGAGAGGGAGATTGGGTGGGTAAAAGAGTGAGTCACGATCTGGGTAGACGTTGATGCCTGCAGTTTGGTGTGGTCGACAGGCCGCGATCAAGACGTCCAGCGCGGGCGGCGTGTCATATTCGACATCAATAGGGAAATCAAGCGAGTGGGTGATACCGCTCTGTTGTGGCATCCACAATTTCAGTGAATCGCTAACCAACCACTGTCAGGATGACGCACCTTTGAGCGGAAGAAAAGGACAAGTGCAGAAGGATCGAGGGGAATGCGACCGGATGCCGTGAATGGACGCGACCTGGCGGCAAGGAAGCGCGAGACACTTGTACGAAGCGCGTGCTCGGCTGAATAGTCTGACTTGAGTCGCCGTGCCGACGGTCGTTTTGGGGCGCTGGTGGCGCTCTTGAGAGGACGTTCAATCTCAAAATCAGGTTGGCTCTTGGTTCGGGAGAAAGTGTGACCTTGATCAGAGTGTCGACTGCTGCTTCCGTCTGAGAGACGACTAGCAGCGGAAAGTGCGGGTGAGGAAAGTACTGATAGAGGAAACATGGACATGTTGACTCGAGTGGGGAGACAAGCTTGAGGGGAGGGCAAGTGGTTGGACGGAGAGGCAGTATTTACCTCGGACGCGGTGGCTGTAAAAGGCCACTTACCCAAGTTGGCCGGTGGAAGAGATGACGAAAGCAGGTTGCCTGTCACAGACAAGGCAACGTGTTGATGTAGGATTCCTCTGTTCCCCTCTGGAAGGGCGTGGATATGTAATGAAGATAGTGTGGATCAAGATCAGCCACGCTGTGGGAGGAATTCGCGAAGAGATATCTCAGGGGGGTGCGGACTCGGGACATTATAGAAGTCTCGTACGCCTGCGCTTCTCTCCTGCGCTTTCCTAAACAATGCCCTTTGTCACAATTGGTTCGCAACGCGGATTCAACGTGGTAGCGTTATTACGTAGTACCAGCGACGATGTTCGAACAACAACTTCGGCAAAAGCGCCGGACAACCAAATCCTGGATACGCACTGTGGGTCCAATGTTATTGTCTCCAACTGTATTGTCTCGAAGGAGAAAAAAATGTCATTCTACACACGATTCGGACCACAACCAACAAATTTCCAAGCTGTAGGATCATGAATGATGACGGGCCTCCATGGTGGGCTAGCGGAACAACGTAACGTAGAAGCGGATCCAATTATAATAACAAAACAGATTTAACCAGTTTGGCTTTAGCATTGTAAAACGAAAAATGAGAACACGAGGCGGGAAGAACGCAATAACTGCAGGAGAACAGGGACGGGGCAGGACGGGTTGTCGTTGAAATATTGACGCCGCAGCTGTAAAAGACGTGAAAAACCGGGATAGGTTCGGATCACAACCAAGGCCAAGATCATGGATCGCACAAGGGAAGTTTGGTCCGGGATGGATGCGCTGTTGCGTCTGAAGCTCCCGGATATATTGACAAGGCAGTGAGATCACCAGCATTGCCCGTGAACCAGACCACATAAACCACTATTGGCGGCTGGGCACTGCGGAGAATCGAACATCCAGTCATCATCCAGTGTACGCGGATTCGGCGTGCTGCCGATGCGACGTGAAAAGTAGGGCACCGCCGCATCATCATCACCTACAGTGATCGCGGTCACGGCCGCTCATGCGCAGGGGGGTAGGTCAAGTGGAATTAAAGGGCCTTGGGAGGTGTCAAAAAGTATTGTAGGAATTGAGTGTCACGTACAGTTCCCCCGAGTTACGTACACCCTGAGGAAGTGCCTTTCCTTCTCCCTTCGCCTTCCCTCGTCCCGGGACCATCTCGGAACCCCAGAGACGACAGACCGCACGACGAGCTGCCATCGGAAATGTGGTCGTCAGTGACCATGTGGCGGCGGTTAGGCCAGAAGACGACCGGTCTGGGATCACTGCACAAGGATTGGCGTCACGGAAAGCAAAACAAACAAACAAACAGCGATATGAAAGTTCTTCAACTTAACTTCACAGACGCCATACTCGAAAATGCGGGGTGCGCCGTTCATTTTACTTTTATTCCCTCCCCCACGCGGCGTTGTTTGGCTCCGGGAGCGTTGACAAACAAACCGCTCAGCGCTCAAGGAACTCGGGCCCGCCCGTCGTGTCCATCGATGACCCAGACGAAGCGAGAGCCAATATTTTACTGGCTGCTTGGTACTATCTGGGAAATACCCAGGACGTGAGGGCATTTCCAGCATGCGGATGCCCTTGGCCCCATCCATCCCTGGCTCAGATTCATCTCGGGCATCCTGCTAAAAATAACTCCCGACTTCTGCCGGATCCGAATCTTATCTCTACTCCCCCTCTTGTGTTTTGAAATTGGACATCATACTCTGGTGCTGAAGAAGATAGGAATCATCGTCCCCTTTTCTCATATTGCTCTCCAAACACGTGTTATCCTGGTCCAGGTTGACCGGGAAAGTAGGTTCTCATTCTGTCAGCGCCGCGCGGCCGCAGTAGGAGCACTCATGTGAGACGATAGGTTGGTAGTGTATCATCACACACATGTACTGGTCGCCAGCCAGCCATCCATGTCATGACATCCCAGGGATATCACTAATCAGGCGCCGTTGGTATGTCGTTGCATCCGTATTTGTCTTCCATGCCACGTCTTATTTCTTCTGTTTCCATAGTCAAGATCTGGATCTCGGGTCTACCCGGGGTAGGCTTCAATCCGGTAACGCTATTCCGTTCCACTTCATCTCACTTGGTATCCCAAGCTATCCATCAAGGATGAGCCAGCGGAAAGGGGCAACGAAGCATATCGTATAGAGTACGATATGACAGGATAGGGGTCCGCTAAGGCGTAATGTGAAGCTTTAAAGTACGTGTCACCTTGGAATCGATTCAGGCGTATGGGGACCCATCCGTAATATTGACCTCTATGCCTGTCGGGTCAACGCTTTCCTAGTGTGCGACGACTCACAGGCTCGGAGACTTTGTCATCGCAAACGACACTACCGTGTATCCAGGCCATGGCCTAGAGCGGGATTATCAGGTTCGCCGGAGCGTGTTTCCGCCATGATGCATAATGCAGTGACTGCCAAAACTACACAGTATCGACACCGAACACGTGTATCCTTCAAGTCAAGTGTCCAGCGTCCCTGCCGTGTAGTTCACCACGGCGATTGCCAGACTCCGGTCATCGGTTGTGTCGAGAGGAAAAAGACTGCGAGATGCATCCGTTCAAACTGATCCCCATCGATTGCCAAGGTCGATTATCATATCTTCATCACAGCCGGCATCATGACATCAGACAAATCCCAAACGATTTTGGGGTCCGCTACGAAAACGTGTGTTTTGAACAGGATCAGGTTGTTCACTACAGGATGTGGGGACTGTATCGGTAAGAATCAAATGAAATGGAAGGAGAGAATACGGGCATCGGAACCATAAATGGACATATCTGGCTGAATATGTCCACTCATCCGATTGTGGTACACACGCGGCTCGGACGAAGAAACAATCCTTTCCCGGGCACCCGACACCATCTTTAGTATGAGTATGGCCAAGACTTGGTTGAAATACAAGGCGGATCGGCCGCTGGCGTGCGCGGCGACTGATCCTGTGTTGATTTATCATGATTAGTACAGCGGTGGTTATCTATCTCCATCAGAGGTTCGCCCATTGCCCATGTGCATGATCGCTGCGGCCTCCATTGGTTCACTCGCCAACGACGGCTCTGGTGCGATCATCACGCAATCCTTTGTATAACCAATACTCATATCCAATTCTAGGCTCGAAAGGGTAACCTTGTACTAGCGTTCCAGGTACGGCGCGAGCGGTTGGCCGATGCGTCAGCGTGTGTCTCCTCATCGATGTTCCTTCCAGACGGACGGCCGTGCCTAGTCCATCGGGAATGACAGTTTTCCAAGAGTTTCTCTTGGAATACTTTCCCCCATCCCACTGCATCCTTGCATCCCCCGCCCGCTCACCAACTTTTCCATGGTCAATATCGATAATCCCTCGGTAAGCGTCGCTAACCAACTCTTGGCCAACGTCTGGCTCGTCGTCAATGTGAAGTGATTCCCGCAGATTTCAATATCGGTGTAAACGCTGCAGATGATCCCGATCCAGTATATTGAACAACAGTATTCGTGAATACCCAATCTGTCGACCTCGACTTAACCCCGATCCTACTTAGGAGCCCAGAGCTTGGCGTTCGCACTCGGCACTCGATAATGGGGGTCCGCATCGACGCTAGTCAATCGAACATCAATATAAGGCTATCATGACCATTACCATCGCATCATGGCCGTCAGTCGCCTCGAACACGTCGATATGTATCACGGGGTGCTATCAAAGAATTCTAAGTACCCGGAAGGGAGATTTGGGATCGATGTTGTCCTGGTAGCAACGTTAGATCATCATGAGATCTCACCTGACCCTACTAGGGGACATGCTAGGGACGACGCGTCTAGTACGCGGGCGCTGCCAGTGATAAGCAACGCGCCAACCGCGCTCATCCCGGGATGGATAGATGGGGGATCTATTCTATGATCAATCATCATGGTATGGGTCATACTTCAGTGACTCTGCACGGGCAATTGAATGCGACTTCATAAGACTCCGGCTTTCACCCAACTCAGACCCCAATCCTGAGTCCGGTGGTACGCCCGGCGGGCTCCTTGCGATAGTTCAGTTTTACTTTCTCCTTCGTGACACCAACATATCAGATTTGTATACGAGATAACATCTACCTTTGATGCTGCGACCGACTCAGCTGCTTAGTCGTGTGACCTTTCTGAACCGGAGCGCCAACATGATCGAGTATTTTTTATGATATTCTTATTCAGTTTTCTTGCTCGTGAGTCACAAAAGGTACGGAGTGGGGTCGACATGTCAATCTAAGATGCACGCAGAGAGTCATGCTATTTCATTCATGTTTAGCGACTCATGATCGATGGACCGTCCCGGTCAAATCCACGCGATGCACTCTTGGCGAAGTCGTCAATCTCGGTGACTTCCTCTCGTCTCCATGATCAAAGAATATATTCAGCTTCTCGCTGGAAATTAAACCGCGACTATACGTTCATTGAGCGTGATTTCCTATATCTAATTTGGGCGAGTGTTACTATCCACTCCACGATAGATTCCCTTATTGATTTATCTTTCACAGTACCACAGAAGAGTCTGACCTGCCTGATCAATCTACCCAGGAACTTGTACCAGTCGCACCTCGGCGGTGGCGTTATCCTGACTGCATCGTTACTAGGTGGCGCATAATGTGATAACTTATGGTACGTCTCCAACAGCTCATTGATTCATTGAAGGGATCTTCATTTCAACTTGTGGAGTTCCCATAGACGAACTTCACGAGTCAAAAAGAGCATCTCCCCATTCATCAGGCCGGCTGAGCAGGCTAGGTTACTTGAACTGAGCCAGGTTAGCTTCCAAATCTCGGCGATCACCAGAGAAGGATTCAAGTCGATGACCTCAAGTATAAACAGCTTCCAAAGGGAGAAATGGAGTAGGATCATCTAAAGAACGCGTTGTAACCTGTAACTTGTAAGTGCGCCTATCAAAAACTGTTCACGATCACAGTGCACCAGAACTTGCCTCGTTTATCAATTTCCCTAAGAAATTTTCACGCTGGCATATCACGGGGAGTCCCTGGAGCGTCTCTGGGACCTAAATCGATGACGTAGGTCGCGTTCTAGCGCCACTGGATTGCGACCATGCCGTACTGCCCGCGCAGCCTATTCGCCACAGATAACTCTATTAATGTGATTCAACCAACCCCTTTTCTTCATTTAAACGTTTCGCTCTTCATTGATCTCTTGAGTGCCTTAGAATGCAACAAAAACGGTCGTGTGCTTCCGCCCCACAGACGTCATCCTGCAACATTGTCATTCATTTCAAGATGCCCGACAATGAATACATAGAGTGACGAGATCCCGCGTGTCAGCAGGGGCTTCCTTGGTCTGATTCACACTTCCTATCACCCGCCACACCTACTATCAGACGCTACGTTTCGGAGAAAAATGTGGATGGTAATTAGTGCGGTCGTGCGGCGTCTCACGAGGCATGGCGCACACACCTGACGTGTTGCATGGTCCATAATGACATCACTATGATGCATACGCACGCTCCCGGACCGCAAGGAGTCGCTATGATGGTGGTTCCCATCTACGTCATCCCTCTGAGACATGGCCAAATCCTGCTGCCCGGAGATCTGCTTTTTTTTTTTTTCAGGGGGGGAGGGGGCCGAGATCAGACGCTGAGGAAAGGGACGACAGGTTACATAAAACTTACTGGTGTTTAGGTCGTGTTTTTGACACCAACCTCGATGATCTCATGTAGTAGCCGACATCGAGCCGATGGTAAAGGTTGCGCGTGGGTGGAAGCAAGCGCCAAGGACACAGCCTGGTAAGTAGTTGTGCGTGGGTATCAAATGATACGTGGCACAAGTGGAAGTATATCTTCTACTTGTCTACTGCTCAGCGCTGATCGCCAGCCCAGTATTCTTTCCGAGAGACTCTTGAAGTAGAAGAACGAGAGCGGTAAGCAAGTCGACAAAACATTCGATCGACGAACCTCTAATCACATCGGATAGCGATGTCCATCAAAGGTGATCAAAACGAAGATATTGCAAGTTGGATATTGATCGAGACCCAGAAACGAGCGATGACACTCTCTTCATGGTTGATCAAAGACGATGATGCGTTTTTGATCGCGTTTCTCGCCAGCTGGAAGGAGGTCTTAAGCGGGGAAGACGGAGGTAGGCTCAGTGTTCGATCCTGTCGTGTTGTGAGACGGGAAGTGGGTCATGACTGAGACGAGGCCCTGGAGTGGTCAAGTTGTGGTGTGGAATTCGACGACGTTCAAAAAGGCGACGAATTCAAAGCACACGACAATCGGACCACGATGGGACGAAAGAACAGACAATCGCTTCCCACGGGCTCAAGACGGCAAATTTATTGCAATAGCCACGTGGCATCGCCGCCTCCTTCTCGCAACTCTCCAATCGACGTACACTCGGCATTGAACGGATCGAATTGAAGGCAACTATTTGCATTGTCTCACGATGGAAATATCCAGTGCCTCGACGTGTTCTCTAGTGTGATAGGCTCTCGCGAACAACGACCATCCATGATACTGCAATATTATACTAGCATGACATGCATAACGGTCTCTGCCAACTCATCGGTCTTGTTCTGGGATACTACAACTAGGTAGCTTGTTACTTTCATCAGATACCATGCTTCTGGTCGCTCGAATTTTCCGGAACTCATATAGATTGGATAGCGATTTCGTTCGCTGAGATTGATAGGACGTGCGTGAATATCAATATCAAGTATATGCGATGGTTGGTATTGGTAGTCTGGTCACCAGACTATGGTATTGGCCGAAGACGTGAATTGTGAACTTGGTTACACGCAAATAGGCCAATCGGCCACGTCTGTAATTTGTGGAGCAACAATTAGACTCAGAAGCGTCGTGCAGCGAGCGCTCAAAAAGTTGCATTGATTTCTACTTTGCTGAAGCACAAGTCATTGATTAGATTCCACCGAGTCATCTGATTTCCCGTGCAGCGACGCACCCCACTTCTTCAACTCGCACCAAAGAACCGCACACACTGCGATATGACAATGAAAATAAATAGTGGACAAAGAAAAAAACCGGAACATGCGATGCTGATGTGCTTTGCTGCTTTGCGCTCGTGAGGAGAGACAGAGAGGTGCATATATATGAAGAAAAAACGGGTCCTGTCCACACGTAATGGTGTGTGAACAAATATGAGTGGGAGGGATGGAAAGGAGAAAGACGGGTCAAGAAAGTAGTGTAGGTAGGACGGCATTGAATGGATGGATAATGATGACAAGACATACAAACACGAGAGAGGGAGACAGAACAAGCCTGTGGAGTGATCACCGCAGATCCACGATCTCGAGCGGCATATCCTTCATCTGTACGTGTCCCTTGTCTGCATCCTTTATTATGATTCGTCAAGTAGTCATGGTCGTTTCGATCATAAAGTGGGGTGCCGCGGTGGTTAAAGAAAAAGTAGGTGTCAGTGCCTAACCCGACAAAAAAAGGCGATGTGGGAAGCTATCGAGACGCACCGTATAAATAGGAAGATCAGAATGCGGGTGAAACGCTTCCTTAGCGCGACAATCCAGAATCGTTTGTAGACCGGGTGGATCCGTTAGGCGAAAGATGCCAAAGCTACGGAAATGACAAGATCATTGAAGCTGACGTAATACATGGAGGATAGGTAATGGACATACTTGGGCGTAGACTTGGGTGCACAGACAACGGCAAATGATTCAGGAAGCATCCGCTGGAAACCCGAGTGTGTGTGCAGGTCGACCGAGGACATGAAACCTACCGGTGCGATATAGCATGGTGAGGAGTGAACGCCTAATATGCCGTATTAGACACTCACATGACTGCGACGGATGCGTGTGGATCTAGGAATCGCGCCGAGAGTATCAGCGGGGTCGCAACCACAATGAATCACACTCCCGACTCACCCATCCCAGTGTGATCAACGACCGCTCCTCCGTAAATTGCATCACCAATTCCTCCTCATCCATCGTACAAGTATCGCTCGTGGAATGCTGTCTTGGAATCAACAACGTCGTTACGACGTACTTGCCTTTGTGGTCCTTGCCTAACAGCAACCCGCATGTTTCACGGTTACGCGAGGTATTGAGGGCAGCGATGGAGAGGAAGCGTGGGAGACAGTCACGTGGTAGAGATACGGTCTTGAGTTCCGGAACTCGGTCTTCGTTGGCGCGATCGCGGATGATGCGAGCAGATTCTTGAGAGGCTGTGCGGAAGCGCTCTGCGTCAAGCGAAGGGGCCGGTGCTGGTGGAGGGCCTTGTGTCCGAGATAGGTTTGAAAAGGAGGCGGTATATTGGTTGCTGGGTGGCGCGGATCGGGGGACTTGAACCGGCGCGGAGGAACGAGGGAGCGTGTCAGCGGAGTAGAGTAAGGCTGGCTGCGTCTTGGATGCATCTGGAATGAATAGAAGGGAGGATGGCCCCACTTCGGAAGGTTTGAGAGTAGGATAACTGAACATAGATTGCAGTGAAGGAGTGTAACCTTGTGAAAGTTGATGCTGGGACATGAGGTGCGGGTATCGAATGTGCCCGTCTGGCGGTGCGGGTGATGTGGTAGTGATTGGTATTGGGTATAAAGGACTAGAATGGAAGTGAGGGTGCGTAAAGTGCAATTCCTGACGAAGCCGGCCTACGTACCCTTTCACAGATGACGTCTGATGTCTGTAATAGGGCTGGGTAAGGACGGATATGAAGGCAGAAGTTGTGAAAGGGCTGACTTTGTCGGGCTTTCTAACGGCATGGAATGCGGAAGGGCGTCTTCATAGACGGGTTCTCCACTTCTTGGAGGCTGCGCATGCTGGTAAGTTTGGGAGGGCGCAGGTAGATACGTAGGCGAAGGTACGACACTGCGGCGAGCTGCGCGAGACGCAGCATCTGCTTCTTGTTGACGCCGCATTATCCCTTCTTGCTCTCTACTTCGTCTTCGAACAGCCTCTTCCTCTTCGCGGCGTCTTGCTTCCTCTTGATGATGCCGAGTATCGTCACGTTCACGTTCGCGCTCTCGCCGCCGATCCCGTTCTTCGCCACTGACAGGCGTGACGGGTTCTGAGCCAGATCTCTCGGACCTATCTCGTCTAATGAGTGATGGTTCGCGAGATACATTCGCCGCACGTCGCGCGACGGACAATGCGTCCTCTTTCTTTCTGCTGAGCGAGGTGTCTATCTGAGGACGACGTTGTTGACCGGACGTCTTTTGCTCGATCGTTCTGTAAAGCGCCTCGGTAGAGCGCCTTGCTTCCTCTCTCTTCGCTTCTTCCCGTCTCAACTGGATCTCCCGTCGCGCTGCCTCGTGAGCCTGCCAACCTGATTCATCGTGGTCGGGATGGCGATCGGGTCTGGAATCGGCTTGCGTTCTCACACCGGCGTCCAACGCAGCACGTACTGCGGCAGCTTCTTCGGGGTGTTGCGCTGCCCAGTGTTCATAGCGGTCGACAAGAACAGGCTTTATGTCACCGAGATGGACAAGGATGTCTTGACCGTTCTGTGACAGAGGCACATCAATTTCAATTCATGTGAAGGTGAGGGTATGATCCCGCGATAGGGGTGCGTAAGAAACACTGCACTCGCAAGCGGAGATCATACATTGCATCAGGATGAGAAGAAATGGGAGGAGAAAGAAAAGAACAAGCCGGGACGTGCTGCGGACTTACGAGACCAAGGTTATGGCGTTGGGTTGCTGTCAAGAGCGTGATATACTCCTTGTGCGAAGGGAGCTTCTCGAGGATGATAGTAGCGGCCTTGGCGAACTCGACAAAGGCCGCTTCGAGGTCGCCAACCTCGTAGTACGCTCTGCCAGCCTTGCGGAAGCCATCGGCAGCCTTGAGCCATTGTTTCAGACTCTTTGAAGGGTCCCACAAGTTATGTGTCGCACGATCCGCGAGCTCTGCGATACAAAATGGTCTTCGGGGGGATGATGAAGACTGCGGGGACGAGCGGGGGTAGGAGGTCATGGATGGCACTTACACAGAACAAAGTCAGCTCACGACAAACTAGATAGAGATTGCCTTTTCGAGCGAACATAACAACTTGCACACTTTACAATAACCCAACAACAAAAAGATGCGCGCTCTCAACCAGCGCCAAGGTTGGCTCATTTTTGTAGGCATATTTTTGCTGTTCATGCTCGCGGGTCTCTTTGTATCCACCCATGATCGCAAATCTACCGGCCGAGTAACCGCCCGAGCGACGAATTGGCTCCCTTCAAACTGGCTCTCGTTCACTCGGACCTCTGGCGTCGTCACCGAGCACCCCATCACCTTGCTCATGGCAGACGCCAGGGTTAATTTTGCCGAGCGCCTCGCAAAACAGAGCAAAACTCTCCCCGAGGCCGTCGCAGAATACAAGCGCAGATACCAACGGGATCCGCCGCGAGGTTTCGATGACTGGTGGGCGTTTGCAACGAAAAACGACTTCAAGTTCATGGATGAGTTTGACGGCGTCGTCGAGGATCTTGCGCCGTTCTGGACGCTGAGCGGCGAGGAGCTGCGTCTCAGGGCCTTTCAGGTAGTTCGCCTTGTTTGGCGAGTGTTGAATATTTTGACAGGGAGCTACAGATAGGACATTTGCCCTCTATAGATCTCGTGCGAATCGAAAATGGCAAGGCTGTCGAGGTTCACATGGACAACGCGTTCGCAGACAACGAGCGCGGCCACAGAACGATGGGGTTCCGTGCACTGCTCGAGCAGTTCGAAGACAAGGTGCATGTGAACCTAGGGCACCGCTCTGGAACCGATTTTGATCTTGTTTATAGCTCCCCAACATGGACATGCCAATCAACACGAAAGCAGAAGGTCGGATCCTAGTCCCTTGGGAGCATCTGGAGTTTTCCAACCTCACGCAAAATGGTATGCTTTTACATTTTCTGTATTTTCCGTTCACAAAAAAATGCAACCTATACAGATGGCAACGTAAAGAAGTTTGTGGACTTTGTGCCCGACTGGCAAGGGCAGGGCAGTGTGTGGGAAGCCTTTAGACGCACGTGCCCTCTCGACAGTCCAGCACGACAACTGTATAGCTCTTATCGCGACGCAAACGTCCAAAAGCGCAACCCTCTATTGGGACAATCAGGAGGATCAGACGACACAATCGCATTCGCCAAGACCGTTGACGACGATTATGATTTCTGCAAGAACCCATGGGCTCATTACACGCAGGGACACTTTTTCTCCGATTGGCGCACGATCTCAGAGCTCTATCCCGTGTTTTCGCCGTCGAAAGCAAGGGGTTTTTCAGATATCAGGATACCTAGTCACTACTATCACAGAGGAAGCCCCCGGTACACATATGCATGGGACACTGTACTAAACGAGGTCCAAGCGGTTGATAACATGGAGGTACCCTGGGATCAAAAGAGCGATCTCATCTTTTGGCGTGGTGCCACAACTGGAGGAGGTAGCACCCCACCAGGCTTCGTCTCAACTTACCAACGCCATAGGTATCTGTCTTTTCTAATCTTGTCGATGAACTCGCTGAGAGACGCACTTCAGATTCCTCCGCATGGCTCACGAAAGCGCCGTTTCTAACCTGACAGTTGTGCATGCCTCGCCCCTCCAGCCAAAGCTCTTCATTTCGACTACCGTTCCTGCCGAAGATCTCAATAAGGACATCATGGACGTGGCGTTCGTCAATTCGGTTGGGAGCTACCCTGGCGGCGAAGAAGAACTGCGCAAATTACATCGTTTCGGTGATTCGGTACCTCTCGGCAAACATTGGTCTTACAAATACCTCATCGATCTGGACGGAATGTCTTACTCTGGACGTTTCTTGGCGTTGCTGGCTTCGGACAGCGCCGTGCTCAAGTCGACGGTATACAAGGAATACTTTTCAGATTGGCTACAGCCTTGGTATGTCGCCTTTCAGCGTTCTTTTTTTCGCATTGAGGAATTGGCGTTGATCTGCTCCAGGCTGCATTATATACCCCTCTCTTCGTCGTATTCGGAGATCTACAACATCCATGCGTATTTTTCGGGACCGTCGACGTCGACGATGAGCGTCGCCAACGCGACAGTATTGCAGACCGCCGATTGGGAGGCAGTCAAGGGAGAGCGGGACGGGAAATTACGACAGATTGCGAGGGCGGGGAAGCAGTGGAAACATACCATTGGGCGAACAGTCGACATGGAAGGTTCGTTCGTGCTACTGCCTCATGGGATCACTCTCTCAATTTTCTCGATACGGACACTGACGTACCGAAACAGTCTACGTCTACCGGCTGTGCTTGGAGTACGCGAGGCTTTGGGCGGACGATCGAGATGCCATGAGTTTCGTGTTGTGACGTGTCTATTCCTCTGAGAACTGTTTGTTGGTCGGTTTGGCTCGTCAATGTCGTCGCTATTAGTGTACATTTAGATTTCACTGGACACCTACCCTTATAATCAAAATGGCTGGTTTGTGGTCGTAGTGCTTGATTTCTGTGCCAGACAGCCGCGCCATCAAGCTCGCTCATAGTATTTGACTACCTTGGCACGGTGAGTGCACTACTAGTTATTAGCCTGAGTATTGCACTCTCGTCTGGTGAAGTGTCACCTTTGGAAGGGCTTTCTAGTAGCTTCAACATATCCAGAGCCAACGCCGAGGTTCCACTGGCAGGAGCCTGGCGGGGTGTGGGACGATGTGGTAAAGTGTCTTCTCGTTTCGCATAGTCGGAGAGTCCGGGGGCCCGGGAGCACGGTGAGGACGACCGACTGTTCAAAGCTTAGCTCTATAAGCGAGGATTTTTAGTATGCAAGCTAGCAGCATGATGCTCACGACGATCGAGTACTAGCCTATTCTCATTGGAACTTGGTATTACTTCGTTCATACCACTTCCCTCGGAACGGGGAATGGCGAGTAGACTCCGGACATACCGTCATTTTTGACGTCCGCGCTGGTTCAATGACGACGGGCCAGAGAACACGAAAGGCAGGAAGGTTAGTCCGTTCCTTAGAGTAGGAACAATTGTCTTCCTACCTAAGGCTGCTTAGTGCGGCCTCGGGGAGATTACGGCCCGCTGGTAAACGAAACCTCCGTCGTCGTAATTGAATCAGCTTTGCCCCATGAGTATGGTGGACAAGATATTTACCCACATGATCATGTCCCCGATCATCGATGAGCATCATGATCCTCCTCCGAGGACTTGGCAGTTCGGACAAATTGGCCAAGATCAAATCACATTCCCTGCTTTGGGCGGGCAGGCCCGGGGATCACAGTGCGGATCGGATATCCGATAACTGGTCGGAATTCTGGAATGAAGCTGTCTATGATTGGAAACCTTTTCTTCCAGGAATTGAGAGCTGTTTGTCTTGAACTGAAGTAAAATTTAAGTAATTGCCCACCGATATGCTACTTGACTCGGACACCGGTCAGTAGATCTAGTCATAAGTCTTTCCGGGTCATATCCAACGAGAAGGTTCACTCCCAAGATCTAGGTTCATTGATTCAAGTTGCCAATTTTTTTTTTGAAGGCTTCGAAGTGGCGTGTTCGCAGTGGCGTCGGCCCGTTCTTGCTCGCTCGGCTATTAGGTTCAACTTCCTACGCGTCAACTTTTTTGCTGAACTTTGGGATCCAAGCATGCAGAGGTTGATCTCACAAGGTTGAACTTCAAGCTTCAACTATATCATTCTCCAAATGGGCAAACACATCCATTCATCTTCCCCGGCATCGTACCCAACCGGAGCCGAATTCATTGATTGCCGAAACTCCATCCTAAGTAAATTCGCTTGTACCATGTGAAGCCAGTTCGATAGGTCAACTCGTGACTTTCCGCGACGGGCTCGTTTGGCACCGCGGAACAAACTGAATCTTTTACACAATCGGCATCTTTACTATTGAATTGAGAGCTCTGTCCTGACGGAGTATCGCTCTTTTGACCTCTCTATCTCCTCCCATGGTTTTCAAAACAGATGAACCCTCTCCATTATCGTTGCCGAGAAACACGAACGAGAAGCGCTTGCCGCGCGACGGCGACCCAAACCGAGATGCCTTGGAGGACATTCAAAAGTGTGTGGCCACAGGCGAGATATCAGAGTATGCCGTCACGATCGAGGGTGAGGAACGGACGACTTGGTTCGTTTGGCTTCTTGTCTGCTGTTGTACCATTTCGGGTTTGCTCTTCGGTAAGTCCTTTACAGACGGTTTTGGAGACCTATCTTCCTGTATTCCTGTTAACTGATTCTCTGTCCGTAGGGTATGATACGGGTGTCATCTCCGGTGCACTCGTGACGATCAAAGGCGACCTGGGGCCATCTGCCCTCTCTGATGGTCAGAAGGTGAGAATTCTTTGGGACAAGTTCTGCACGTTGTGTGCGTCACCGAGCTGTTATCGCACAGGAATTTATCACCTCTGCGACGACCTTGGGCGCTCTGTTGGGTGGTCTTGTTGCAGGGGCCATGTCAGATTGGACGGGTCGTCGACTAGTCCTCGGCGTTGCGGACATCGTCTTCATTGGTGGTGCTATTGGGCAAGCTGCCTGTCACACCGTATGGAGCATGGTAAACCTTTTCCTTTTGCCTTTTTTTGTCTTGTCCCGTCTCAGCCATAGTGCGGTTTATATCTAGATTGGTTGTCGTTTCTTGATTGGCATTGGCGTAGGACTCGCATCCTGCATGGCCCCACTTTACATCCAAGAACTCTCACCCACGCGCCTCCGAGGCCGAATGGTCGTTCTCAACGTTGTCATGATCACTCTTGGACAGGTCATTGCCTACGGCATCGACGCCGGCTTCGCGAATATCAACGGTGGATGGCGGTGGATGGTCGGATTGAGCGCGGTACCAGCCGGACTGCAAGCCGCCGTATTGGTGTTTCTTCCCGAGTCCCGTGAATATTTGATATCTTATAACGGATTCTTACACTTTACTGACGTATGGCCATGGACTGATCTATTGCGATAGCGCGAATCCTGATTCGGAGAGGAAATATGGAGGCTGCTTATAAGGCGCTTTCCCGCGTATACGCAGTAGCGACCCCGGAACAGGTCCAGCGCAAGGTTTGCCGATCATGCCCCGTTTTTTGGTATATGGTACTCATTCATGCACTAGCTCGACGTCCTCCACGCTACCGTTCGGCAGAGCATCGAGATCACCAACTCGACCACGTTTTGGCAACGACTTAGTTCGATGCTCTTGATACCAACCAATCGACGTGCATTGGGTACGTTGATAGCCCTACGCCCTGCTCGTTGAATTTTCCACTGAACCTACGTCAAATTTTGCCCTGTCGCTGAAAAAGTTGTTGCTTGCGGCATGCAAGCGTTCCAACAACTATGTGGATTCAATACGCTCATGTATTATTCCGCGTCGCTCTTTCAGGAGATCGGGTTTAATCAACCTACGGCGGTTGGACTGATCATTTCTGGGACTAACTTTGTGTTCACGCTGGTTGCCCTAAAGTTCGTTCACTACCTTAATATCGATTTTACTTGATGATTCTGATACCTCATAGGTATATTGATATTGTGGGCCGGCGAAGAATCATGCTGTGCTCTGCTCCTGGGATGATCTTTGGCTTGACTCTGGCTTCGATTGCATTTCATTGTACGTGTTCGCGTTCCCACTGTCCGTGAACTTGAATCCATATTTACACGTTTTTCTTTTCTTTCTGCTAGTCATGACTAAACACACAGGCAACGTGCTCGTCACTGGCGCACACTACGCGCAGGCCTGGTCTGCGATTGTGTTGATGTCGATGATCATCTTCGTCGCGTCGTACGCAAGCGGTTTGGGGAATGTTCCTTGGCAGCAGGGCGAGCTCTTCGGGCTTGAAGGTGCGTCCACGCCGTTTTCTTTACATCGGGAGTTCGTTCCTCTGATGAAATCCCGATCGATCTGTCAATGTAATGTCCGTACCTTCTCCGTGGACCCGGTTAACCACTCCCTTCGGTTCATCACGCTTCCGATCCTCTTTCTCTCTCCGCGTTCTCCAGTTCGCGGTATCGGCACCTCGCTCGCCACGGCCACCAACTGGGGAGCTAATCTGATCATCAACTCGACCTATCTCTCACTGATGGCAGAAATCACGCCCTCGGGTGCGTTTGGATTCTATGCCGGACTCTGTCTCCTCGGGTTCCTCTTTTGTGTGTGGTATTTCCCGGAGACGGCCGGGTTGAGTTTGGAAGAGGTGAAATGGATTTTCGAGGACGGGTTTGGAATTCAGCGGAGCAAGCAGTTGAGAGAGAGGAAGCGGGCGGTGAAGGTGAATAAGGTCCCAGAAAAGGAAAATGCGTGATCAGGAAAGAGGAAAGGGCAATGTCTTGAGAAACACATGTGGGGAGATGATGCTGGAGGATACCTCGTGTCACGACGTTTCAAAGGTTGAACGACTTCGCTTCGTATTCGACCCGGCGCTTTCGCAGGATGAACTTGATAGGCATCATCTTACAAGGGGTGTATTCGTGCATACATGATATGATCTTTCTTCATTTGCATTACTTGAATACGTTCTTTCTGCGGTGATGAAAAGGAGAGAAAACATAGTACGCAAAACCAGGATGAATTCGTCAAGGATGCACACTGACATATCTCTTTAAACGCTTCGTGTAGACATGGATGTGAAGGGAAGTCGTACATGAAATAGATTAAATAGCCATCCAAGCGTATCGTGGTCCTCTGCTCCCCCAGTCGGCAAACTTCGTCCTGCTCCCGAGCTCCGTCCAAAAGGTTTCCCCATTCAAACCTGCAGCCCATCTGCATCATCTCCCAACCTTTCGAGTGGAGTCATATCCGATTCGTCCCCATACTCATCCATACACTGATCCTGCACTGGAGCATTGTCTGCAAATGCCATTGCAGACGCAACCGTACCTCGACTAACAAAGGGTTGCGAAAGCATCCCGAAACCTGTGTCGATCCCCTGGATGCGGCCATGGCAGTCTCGATCGTACAGCTCTCGCATGCCAATGATGAATCGAGGCACCATGGGAGTCAAGGGTATATAAGAAAAGAAGTCAAGGAAGAGACTTAAAATAGGGTTTGTTAGATTCAGTGGTAGTGTACCGAGGATGATGAGGAACATTGTTCTAACCGGAAAAGTGATTACTTTTGTGTAGATGGGTTAAAGACGAACGGACATACCCAAGGAAGTAAACAGTTCCATCCTTGACGAACATTTGCAGGTACCGGTTCGGCTGCCATTGCCTGGTTGCCCTATACATCTGAACTGACTGCTTCAAAGTCGAGATAACACTGAGAAGTAGAAGCGTAAAACTGAGAGAAAGCCGTGGGAGTGAAAAATACACATAGAATAGGGATGGAATATTGATGGAAGCAGTGCAAATGAAGATGTCGAGAACTCGGGTAACCGAAACTAAAAAAGATGAGTGAATTGTTAAAACGATGCCAATAAACACATACCTATGAAGGTGGTCTGAGATGTGGAGTAAATACCTGTGTAAACCGATAGAACAATGCCTTGGACTGTTAACATAAATACAAGGAACCAAATGATTCTTTTCGATCGATGCCACATTGCATAGACTCTGAGCACCATGACCACTGTAGTTGAAATCACGGTCAGAAAAAACCGTCAGGCACAGTCAATGTGCATAGTAACTCACAATCAGCAGCAGTAATCCATATTGGAAATGACCAATTGGATACCAAGAAGATGGCATAACCTAAATGTGTGCGCGTCTTATGCTATTGTAATCAGAAGGGGAAAAAGGTGTCTTACACCTGAGGAATTTATATTCATTCAGTTTCAGGCAAATTGAATTCGGACACTTACAACTATCAAAGTACAACTTTCATCAACAATAAGCAAAGGAAAAGACGAGAAAACTTACTTCCTTGGGACCGGATAAAAAGGTACTACCCACTATAGATATGTCATGTTACCCTGGCAAACCTGTAATCGAATTCAAACATACCAAGGCCATTGGTACTTTGGTTAAAGTAAGTGATGCAATATGAAAACAATCGAGTTACATACACCGTCTGATAGAGACCAAAATAGCGGGTCTATAAAATTATTAGCTTAAAGTTGAAACACATGGATAATCTGTTGCCAATTTTTACACACCAACACAAACATCGTAGAGACCCAAGACCATGGTCTGGACTGCGATACTGAGATACTTGGCACACACTTGGTAACGGCTTTCATACCCATATATAGTCCACCTTTGGATATCATATCAGCTAAAAAGTATAAGAGATAACACGAACATACCTCTCTCGAAAAAGTGAGAACTACAACAATAAGATTGAAACAGTTACTTCATTTCGAGAAGAATTATACGTATAAACATATTACTCACAGTAGTCATATATAACACCCGTGGCTTGAGCCACTGCAACACACAATAAGATCAAATGCTCATCCGAGGAACGAAAGATCTCACCAAATATGTAGTCATTCATCTGGAGCAACTTTACCGTAGACTCTAAGTCGGGTGGCATGGCAGTTTGAGAGCAACAAAGAATCGAGAAGAGCAAATTGCCAACATCTACTTATATCTCGTTCTGGGTGAGCTAAACCGTAGACATAAATAACGTCACATGAAGGGTTATGCCATTCTAGTGTTTACGACCACCTTACGTTGGTCGAGTTTATGCGAGGGTCATCTGGTCCACCATCAGGTCTTACATACATCGTGTTGATGCGAGGGCCGATTTTGATCTGAAGACAAACACAATTCAAAGTAGTACGCCGTGGATCGTGGAGCGCATACACCCAGTGATCATGCCCAACCACAGGGTGCATCCTATTGGTGACGGGAATGTCGAAGAAGGTTAGGTTCATTCCACACATGAAAAGGAAAAGACGGGACGCGCGTGCAATAGCGGTCGCACGATATGCAAGGAAGGAGTAACGGGCTGTGTTTGAACAGCACGTGGCTGTGATCATGGATTCCAAGTCTGAGGGTTGAGATGATGCAGACGTAGCAGGGTCCGGTCAGCATTTGCTCGTACGAGTCGATGCGAGGACGAAAACCAGTTCTGCCCATGATCAGACAGGTAGATCTCTTGTATAGAGTCGACTGGGGCTAATGCTCCTCAGAAAGGTGCATATCTCTCCCGTGCATAAGGCGTACCTGCACTAAACAAGTAAAAGGCAATGCCCAAATCTTATTTGTACGTACATCACGTTTCCCCTGTTTTGGTCGCCTTTCAAGAGGCAGCATCTGAGCATAGACCGACCATTACTCGTGTAATTCGTCTCGATCATTCGCTCGTCCTGCCAGAAACAATGCAATGAGGATCAAAAGTAGTGTTAAACGAAGGGAAGGGAAACGTACCCTCAACTGAAAACCTATCGCGCGTGCCAACGCCTTGACATTTTCCAGATCCAACTCTATCGACGGGTCGTTGGGACTGTCGTTCTCGAAATGCCATAACAATGGGCCTGGCAGAAAGGTCATGCGAGCGAATAAGGATATAATAAAGAAAGGCGACATATGTAAGTACCGAGATTGATCCAAATGCGCCCGGGGCGAGGATGCCAAGAATGACGCGAAGATAACCCACGATGTTCTTGGCCTACGATGGGGGGAGTAATGAGGACATACAATATCAACAGGCGAGCACGGCGTCCCATTGGCTGGCGTGCGGCTAGCTCTCGTCTGTTGCCTTCTGTGCCATATATCTCTTCAAAGTCCCCTGGTATGTAGTTTCACCAAGGTATGTACTATCAGAATTTTTTTCGACGTCGATTGTTGACCATTAGCTGCGTGCGTGAACCAAAACAGGGAGGGAAAAGAGGAGAAAAGGACAAGCAAGAAAAAACGGACTGGGTTCAGCGAAGTGTCACCATTTCGTGTATGGAAATTACATACCCAGTGTTTCCGTGGTGCGAACAATGTGCGAAAGGTGACTCGGACGTAATGGCACGTCCAAGTTGGAACTTAAGTGAATCTATTCTTCTTCGATGTCGTGTTGACTACCGAGGCATTGAGTCATAGCGGACAATGATCTTGTCCCACGTGAATTTTGAGAGGCTTAGCCAAGGGGCTTAGCAAACATAGATTTGTTTGTTTCCAAGGCTTTTGCCAAACAAACACCTTGCATTCCTTTGCAGACACCAATACACATATCAGACGGGGTTTAATGGGCGGTAGAACATTCTTCCACTCGGTCTCCCTGGTCACTGGCAGATGGTCAATATCACCATGACTCTACGAGACATGTACCAGATCTCGATTTTCAAAGGAATGACTTTTCGAGTCAGTGTTTCTGCAGTAACGAAAGCCTTGACGCAAAATCAGGATGAATCCGTCTATAATGTAGAGCTCACGGACGTGAAAGGTCGTAGACTCGTAGTATATGAAATAAATTAAACAGCCATTCAAGCGCATCCGAGTCGTCGTCCCGGGCCTCTGCTCTCCCGATCGTCAAACACCGCCCTGCTCCCAAGCTCCGTCCAAAAGACTTCCCCAATTAAACCTGCCGCCGATCTGCATCGTCTCCCAACCTTCCGAGTGGAGTCATATCCGATTCGTCCTCATACTCCTTCATACTCTGATCCCGCACCGGAGCATTGTCTCCAAATGCTATTGCAGGCGCAATCGTACCTCGACTGACGAAGGCTTGCGAAAACATCCCGAAACCTGTGTCGATCTCCTGGATGCAGCCACCGTGACGCCGGCTGTCTTGATCGTACATCTCCCGAATGCCAATGACGAATCGAGGCGCCACGGGAGTCAAGGGTACATAAGCAAAGAAGTCGAGGAAGAGATGTAGAATAGGGTTTGTTACATTCAGTGGTAATGTAGCGATGACGAGGAAGAACGTCGTTCTAACAATTCACGGACGAAAAAGTGATTACTTCAAGTTTGTGAAGATGAGTCAAAGACGGACATACCCAAGGAAATAAATAGTTCCATCCTTGACGAGCATTTGCAGATACCGGTTCGGCTTCCATTGCCTGGTTGCTCTATACATCTGAACTGACTCCTTTAAAGTCGAAATGACACAGAGAACTAAAAGTGTAAAACCGAGAGAAAACCGCGGGAGTGAGAGATACAAGTCGAGTATGGGTGATGTATTGTCGGAAATGGTGCAAAAGGGGATGTCAAGAACTCGGGCAACCGAAACTAGACATGAGATAAGTGTAATAGTATCAAATCGAAATAATGCCAGTAGATACATACCTGTGAAACTGGGGGAGTTAATACCTAGGGTAACCGAGAGAGTAATGCCTTGAAGTATTAACATAAATACAAGGAGGTAAATGACTCTTCTAGATCGATGCCACATTGCATAGACTCTGAGCATCATAACCACTGTAGTTGAAATCATAGTCAGAAAAAATGGGATCAGTCAATATGCATAGTGGCTCACAATCAGCAGCAGTAATCCATATTGGACATGACCAATTGGATATCAGAAAGACGACGAAACCTAGATGTGTGCACGTCTTATGCTATTGCAATTAGAAGGGAAAAAAGGTGCCTTACACCTGGGGAATTCCTATCCGTTCAATTTCAGGCAAGTAGAATTCAGACACTTACAACTATCAGGATACAATTGTCAACAATAAGCAAAGGAAAAGACGAAAAAACATACTTCCTTAGGACCGGATAAAAAGCTACCACCCACTATAGATATGTAATGCTACCCTGGCAAACCTGCAATTGAATTTAAACATACCAAGGCCCTGAGCGCTGTGTTGTTACAAATCCGAAGTAAGTGATGCGACATGAAAATAATCGTGTTACATACACAGTCTGATAGATACCAAGATAGCGGATCTATAAAATCATTGGCTGAGACACATAGATAATGTGTTTCCAATCTTTACATACCAACACAAACAGTGTAGAGACCCAAGACCATGGTCTGGACTGCGAGACTGAGATATTTGGCACTAACTTGATAATGGGTTTCATACCCAAATATAGTCCACCTTTGGATATCATCAGCTAAAAAAGACAGAGATAACACGAACATACCTCTCTCGAAAAGGTGAGAACTATAGCAATAAGGTTGCAACAGTTACTTCATTTTGAGAAGAATTCGACTTATGAACACATTACTCACAGTAGTCATATATAACAACCGTAACTTGAGCCACTGCAATGGCTATAAGATCAAATGCTTGTCTGAGAAATGAAAGATCTCACCAAATATATAGTTATTCATCTGGAGTAATTTTACCGTAGACTGTAAGTTAGACGACATGGTAGTTTGAGATCAAGGAAGGATCGAGAGGAGTGAAATTGCCAACGCCGTGGAGGTTATTTATACTCGTTCTGGGTGAGCTCAACTGTAAACATAACGTTCTGAACGTTCTGATGGGCTTCGGCGCTTTTCGGAGATAAATACGAATGTCCCTGATACTTACGATAGGTTGGTCGAATTGATTTGATCAACTAAGTGCCCCGAGTGCGATGGCCAACTTTGTTCCAAAAACGGACGGCGAGATACGCCGTGGTCGTGAAGCGCGTACACCTAGGGTTCATGCTCAACCACAGGATGCATCCTATTGGTGACGAAAACATCGAAGAAGAGGCAAGGTTCACCCTCCATATAGAAAGCGGGACGCGCGCGCAAGAATGGGTGCAGTGTTTGAGGTACGGGCTATGCTTGAACAGGACATGGCTGTGATCATGGATCCAAAGTCTCAGGGTCAGTCACAGAATTCGTTGGTATGAGTCGGTGCGAGGATGAAAACCAGTTCTGCGCATGATCACGCAGGTCGATCTCTTGAATAGTCGATCGATGCCAATGTTCCTCAAAAAGTTGCATGTGGCACGTACTATGCACTAAACAAGTAAAACGTGATGCCCAATTTTTAGTTGTACGTACATCACGTTTCACCCGTTTTGATCGCCTTCCAGAAGGCAGCCTTGTAAATATACCCGAGCATAGACTGATCGTTACTCGTATAGCCTGTCTCGATCGTCCGCTCGTTCTCCCAGAAACAATGCTCAAAAGTAGTGTTAGACAAAAGAAAAGGAAACGTACGTTCAACTGAAAGCATATCGCGCGTGCCAACGCCTTGACCTCTAGCTCCATCGACGGATCGTGGTATTGTTGTTCTCGAAATGAACAACGGGCCTTGCATAAGGAGAATGGTCATGCACGATCGACGATAAATATATAGTTCGAAAGAAGGGCGACATACCGATATTGATCCAAACACCGCCCGGTGATAGGCCCGAGCGCTAGCGTACCGGCTACCAAGGAAAAGTCGGATCCGGTTGGTGAATCAGCTGGGAGGACGTCTGGAATTTTGACGGCTCGCAGCAGAGCCTCTTTATTAGGGATGTTTGAGAATGAGTGTATATACGGGTATATGGTGTGTTCCCCGATCGTCTCCGTCCTTGGGTATGTGTGAGGTAGATTAGGCCATGAGAAACTCGAAAGCATACTACTTGTTCAAAGAGCATGTAGTGAGAAAATTCGTTTCCTTGACAAGCAAAGCCTCTCTCTCTTGCCCGCTGGATATTTTCCGCCAGCGGCTTGGCGGCAGCCTCTTCCAGTTTCCTGGGTCCTCGCTGTCCGCCTTGCAGGAGCCGTAGGCCGTGAGGGCGAATTCGGTGCCGCCGCAGAGGACGCACAAAATGACGCTTCATCTGGCCGACCTGGCCGTTTCCAGGGACTCGCTGTGGAGTTTCCCTCTTCGACGACGACGGTGGTGGTGGTGGTGGTGGTTGTCGTCCTTGTCGTCGTCGTGGCCGTCGTGAGCGGCGTCGTTCGGGGGATAATACTGGCAACGACTCCGCTCCGACCCTCCGATCGTCCACCATCATGTCGAAACGCACGAGGTGGATGAAGACGACGACGAAGGTCCCGAAAAACAAGTACGCGTATTCTCTCCGCACGCCCACTGGTCTCCCGACTGCTACAACACATTGATTTCCCTAGCGCTCGCCACATCGTCGTTCGTCCTCGTTCGCCGTCACTCTGCCGTCTTCGTGTCCCGCCCTTGCTCGTCGTCGTCCTCCCTCATTCTCATACCACCCTTGCCCCAGTCGTCCGCGTCACCTCCCTCGCTGCATCCAAGACGGTGTGCGACGACTGCCGTATGCTCTCGGCACAACGAGAGTATACGACGGTCGCCGTAGGTCGTTATCGTTTTCCCTCGTCCTCGCCTTCCCTACATCACCCCCACCTGGACGTCCATATAAACGTACGCACCACAGGCCTCGCTTGCTCACCGAGGCGCCTACCCTCGCCCTCTCCCGCATTCGTCCTCGCATATCAATCTCGCTCACGACGTGCTTGCTCGCCTACCCTCACCCACGACACGCATGCACAAGGAGGTACCCCTAAATTCCCTCCCACGACGGCCAACATAGGAACCGAGTGCACAAACGCGCGTACAAATACGTGGACACGTGGACCTTCGCGCGTCTCGCACTCGCTCTCCTCCGCCGCCCGTCCTCGTACTTTCCAACGTCCCTCGGCAGCGACACCGTGGTTGCGGAAAAGTGCGAGCATATACGCATGCACGCGAACACCTGGTATGGGATGACAACGCTACCATCGCTACGATCAACCAACTCCTTCCCATGCGAACTCTGACCCACACTCCCAGCATGACGATCATGGATGGCAAGATGGTTTAACTTATCGTTCATCCCAACCGCCGTTTAGCGTTACGCGGAGGTAAGTGTTCTTGCCATGACCATGACTCAAGACATATCGCATATAGTGATAGCGCACGCTACACAGCATCCTCTTAGCTGCGAGCTAGTCTCTATGTGCCACAGAGTAGGTCGGAATACTTGCGCCAGATCTCTTGTACGTTTGCAACAGACTCCGGGGGACATGTACATGGAATTGATGTGCTTCATGTTTGGCAACCACATCAAATGTCCGAAGAAAAGTACTAGTCAGTGAGGATGCAACGCGTGGATCCACTAGTACTAGTCCCACGGCGACCATCCTTAAGAAAGCAAGGTCGCACTATACAACTCATTAGTATCTACAACTTGGTGGCTCTCGTTTGCATCGTAAGCACTCAGCATGTTCACGAAATTCTCGGGACGAACATCTCATTGTCAGGCATACTGAAGGTATTCGTTTTTTCAAGGCATGTGTCCGCGACACAGAAAGGTTAAACTACACTCGAGTCAACTCCTCATGTGGTACATACGGCGGCACAACGCAATCGAATAAACTCTAGTGGTAAGGTTCCTTCTCAGATTCCATCTCGATCGAGAGAGGTCGTTTGCAGCAACGAAACCCTGCTATTTTCAATAATCTGGTCCGCATCGCTCAGCACTAGATATTCCAGATCTAAATGCCTCATGCCTAGCGAAGCCTTGACCGCGTTCACTTTGGCTAGTTCCCCACATGACTCAGGGTCATCATAGTACTGTTCTGACCACAAATAGCAAATGTATGCGAAAAGACACATCAAATGCATAAGTGCGAGGTATCCATACAATGACATGGACTAGGCACCGATATGTACATACAGAATGCGCTGATCAAGCGGAACAATACCAGCCAATGAGTTCATCGTCCTCTGCAGCGCCAACGCCCCTCGAGTGTGATCTAGCCGACCACATCCATCTAACATATTCTCGTAAAACTTGCTCGTGATCTGGTTCGTATCTGCATCGTCCACCGCCCACATCGTCCCAATCACGGATCGGAACCCTGCAAACTGCATCGCTGATGCCAAATGGATTACCTCGTCTGGACCCTCCTTGTATCCAACCGTGGTGTGGCACGCAGATAGGTAAGCAAACTCCGGGTGCTCCAACTCGCATCCCATAATGTGTTCGATCGTGAATGGACCATCATGGAGGGCGAATGCAGATTCAAACGGTCTTTCCTCGTTTGGGACACCATGACAAGCAAAGTGAACCCACTCATTTTTCTTCAGCTCCTCAGAGACTCTGGATACATTCGATTCTGAACCTTCAAGGAGCGTGAGCGTGGCGAGACCTCGCATACACTCAGCGATGATGCCTAGCTCGCTGCCAACGGAAGGGAGTTTACTCTGGCCATTTCCAGTGGCTTGACCAACGGCGAGAAAGCGATTCTCGGTTATCGAGGACTTCTTCAATAAGGGATTTCGCCTAGCACGAATAAGGGCGGTAAGAGTGGGAGTGTAAGATGAGATATACAAATGAGAGAGATTCCGTTGGCCCCTCCGATATGGACCGGCAGCATGCAACGGTAGAAGAGAGAACTCGGCAGTTGGGCACCACCAGATGCGTGAGCGAGGTGGCACTGTTGTCTGCAGGAAGTCTACAATCGGGGACACAACCTCATCCCAGAGATCACGCAGGAAGCGGCCAAGATCATTCTTCACGTCCATTATTTTGGCACGCAATGTCAGAGATCGAAGTTCCGATGACAGGTCCTGGACACGGGATTTGGTGATTTGCAATGGGATATGAACCGGATCTCTGTCAAAAAAAACAACAAGTGCATCGCACGTATACTGACTAGCATTCACAATGACCACAGGTCCCCCAATGGCAGCGTGCTGGAGTTCTGAGAAGGAAGAGGGGAGAAGGAATCGAGAGAGACCGGGTAATGTGCGAATCTGAGAGATTGCGGAGTGCAGATCAAGATTAAGACCGCACAGCTTGTTGTGCTGATCTGGACCTTGTGAATGAATTGTATTGCGTATTTCTGATGAGAGGCGAGTAAACTCGTTCGCAAGGGACTGTCCTTCCTGGCCCGAGGCGATGACATCTTCAAGAGGGGAACGGAGACGAGCAATCTGAGTCCAGAATACACCGCGACCTTGCTCGAGAAGCTCAACCGCTTTCTTTGCACGGTGAGCACGGAGGCAAGCAGAAAAGGCATCAATTGCTAGGGATGAAGCGAGCTCTTTGAAACCCTGCAGACGATTGGGTAGGGATGGTAAAATGGCGAGATGTTGAACGAGTAGCCGAAGTGATGTTTCGTATGCGAGAAGGAGTGTGGGATGGCGGAAATTCTCAGCTTCCGTAATCCATTCTTTGGCAGCAGTGAGATCAACTGGTGAGGATGTTTGTGAGATATTTGACAACTCGGTGTAGAGACTGAATAGATCATCTCTGTCCTTTAACTCGTGGGACTGGAGACAACGTGCAAATGTACGTAACGATGATGATCGATTGGGATGGCCAGGTGGGCGAAGGTCGAGGGCTTGTCTCGCGAGGATGATGGCCTCATTGAGGTCCGTCATGTCTCCAAGCTGCTCGTAACGAGTGGAGAGATAGGTTGCAACATTGCCCAACGACGTTGATCGACGCGGGTGACCTGACGGGCGAAGGGCGAGGGCTTGTCTCGCGAGGATGATGGCCTCATTGAGGTCCGTCATGTCTCCAAGCTGGTCGTAACGAGTGCAGAGATAGGATGCGACGTTGTCCAACGACGTTGATCGTTCTGGGTGCCCTGACGGCCAAAGGTTGAGGGCTTGTCTCGCGAGGATGATGGCCTCATTGAGGTCCGTCATGTCTCCAAGTTGGTCGTAACGAGTGCAGAGATAGTTTGCCATATTGTCCAACGACGTTGATCGTTCCAGGTGCCCTGATGGGAAAAGGTCGAGGGCTTGTCTCCCTAGGATGATGGCCTCATTGAGGTCTGTCATGTCTCCAAGGTGCTTGTAACGAGTGCAGAGATAGGATGCAACATTGTCCAGCGACGTTGATCGTTTCGGGTGCCCTGACGGGTGAAGGTCGAGGGCTTGTCTCCCGAGGATGATGGCCTCATTGAGGTTCGTCATGTCTCCAAGCTGGTCGTAACGAGCGCAGAGATAGAGTGCAACATTGTCCAACGACGTTGATCGTTCCGGGTGCCCTGACGGGAAAAGGTCGAGGGCTCGTCTCGCCAGGATGATGGCCTCATTGAGGTCCATCATGTCTCCAAGTCGGTTGTAACGAGTGCAGAGATAGGATGCAACATGGTCCAACGACGTTGATCGATGTGGGTGTCCAGACGGGCAAAGGTCGAGGGCTAGTGTCGCGAGGATGATGGCCTCATTGAGGTCCGTCATGTCTCCAAGCTGGTTGTAACGAGTGCAGAGATAGGTTGCTACACTTCCCAATGACGTTGATCGTTCTGGGTGCCCAGACGGGCGAAGGTCGAGGGCTTGTCTCGCGAGGATGATGGCCTCATTGAGGTCCGTCATGTCTCCAAGCTGGTCGTAACGAGTCCAGAGATAGGATGCAACATTGCCCAACGACGTTGATCGACCCGGGTGCCCTGAAGTGTGAAGGTCGAGGGCTTGTCTCCCGAGGATGATGGCCTCATTTAGGTCTGTCATGTCTCCAAGCTGGTCGTAACGAGTGCAGAGATAGGATGCGACGTTGTCCAACGACGTTGATCGTTCTGGGTGCCCTGACGGGCAAAGGTCGAGATCTTGTCTCCCAAGGATGATGGCCTCATTGAGGTCCGTCATGTCTCCAAGCTGGTCGTAACGAGTGCAGAGATAGGATGCAACATTGCCCAACGATGTTGAGCGTTTCGGGTGCCCTAACGGGCGAAGGTCGAGGGCTTGTCTCCCAAGGATGATGGCATCATCGAGGTCCGTCATGTCTCCAAGCTGTTCGTAACGAGTGCAGAGATAGGATGCAACATTGTCCAACGACTTTGATCGACCCGGGTGCCCTGACGGCTGAAGGTCGAGGGCTTGTCTCCCGAGGATGATGGCCTCATTGAGGTCCGTCATGTCTCCAAGCTGGTCGTAACGAGTGGAGAGATAGAGTGCTACACTGCTCAACGATGTTGATCGATGCGGGTGCCCTGACGGGCGAAGGTCGAGGGCTTGTCTCCCGAGTGTGATGGCCTCATTGAGGTCCGTCATGTCTCCAAGCTGGTTATAACGAGTGCAGAGATAGTCTGCAATGTTGTTCAGCGACGTTGATCGACCCGGGTGCTCTGACGGGCGAAGGTCGAGAGCTTGTCTCGCGAGGATGATGGCCTCATTGAGGTCCGTCATGTCTCCAAGCTGGTCGTAACGAGTGGAGAGATAGAGTGCTACACTGCCCAACGACGTTGATCGATGCGGGTGCCCTGAGAGGCGAAGGTCCAGGGCTTGCCTGCCGAGGATGATGGCCTCATTGAGGTCCGTCATGTCTCCAAGCTGGTCATAACGAGTGGAGAGATAGTCTGCGACGTTGTTCAACGACGTTGATCGTTCCGGGTGCCCTGACGGGCGAAGGTCGAGGGCTTGTCTCGCCAGGATGATGGCCTCATTGAGGTCCGTCATGTCTCCAAGCTGGTCGTAACGAGTGCAGAGATAGGATGCGATGTTGTTCAGCGACGTTGATCGATTTGAGTACCCTTCTTGGCAAAGCTCCAGTCCCTCTCTGCCGTAAATAAGTGCTTCTTCGACGTCCTCTATCTCTCCTAGTTGGTTGTAACGACCCCAGAGATGTTCACCAAGCTGATTTAGTGAGTCCCATCGTTCGTCGTGGCCGGGTGGGCAACGGTCCAGTGCTTGGCGATCAAGGACGATTGCCTCACTAATGTGGTCCGTCCCATCCCCTCGCTCAAACTTGGCGAACGTTGACTCCGCTCGTGAAAGTATCCTCTGGACTGAAACAGTCGCCTCTCCAATGGAGTCGCTCTGGCTTCCTTTCTCATGCTTGGTGTAAGGCTTTGCTCGAGAGGACCGCTTTTTGGCTGACGGCGGGAATGTCATTTCACTGAAGCTCTTCTTGACAAAACAATGAAATAAGCACCTTTCGATTTCATCTTGTTTCAGGGTTAGGATGGTGAGGACGGCACTTGACAGTGGAAAGAAGAATGTGAGAATGTTGGCAACTTGACTCGTGTTTTCCGTATTTTTAGTTTGCACAGCAATAAGTTGGCAATGAGTACATACCGGCATCGGCTGTTCTCACACCCAAGGTAAAACCTGGTGAGCAGGGAGTCCTCGTAGCCCTAAGACATCAATCAGTTCCGATACATGGCCTTGGCTACAATGACGACAAGAACGGTATCGATAGACACCACCCTTTATACGTACCCACTACCGCGTGATCCCCATCTTCAAAAACGTCCCAATGACCTCCATCCTCCCCGGATTCTCTAACGTCGTCAAAAGATTATACATGAGTATGTTCCGGAAATGCCGCTGAATCATGTCTGGGGACGCCACCCCCTTGATTCCCTGCGACGGGTGCAGGTACGAAGCGGAAGGCGACAGAGAGGTGATGGTGTCGATCGAGGACGTGATGAGCTCCACGAGCGAGACGATGAATTTTGGAGCAACCTGTGACAATGTCAGAACTGCGTCAAGAGAGTGAAGAGTGAAGAGCAACGCAAGTGCCCTCGCGACCTACCCAAGAAATACAGATATTGACCGAGCGTATCACAATCTATCTGAACAGTGACGATCTCCTCCGTCGCCGAATTTGCGATCCGCGGCGACACATTCCAGCACTCGTTTGCTGTCCGGCTGTGGGTACTGTCGATAACCCATCAGTCACGATCGATAGCGCGGGGCGATACTCACCGCCTTAGCACCTTCCCCACCCTCTCTTTCTCCTTCCACTACCGCCTCCTGCCACCACAAATGACTTGCAGCATGCACTGCCGTTGCCTGATGCGGGGTGATTCCATGTGTTCAAGATCAAGGTATGGCTTCCAATCTTCCGTATAGAATTGTACGACCTTGACGCGACGTACTGTTGGAATGGTGTGTCCATCCACGAGTGTTCCAGATGCTTTTCCACAAAAAGTCCGCGATTTGGAGTGAACACCGAGAAGATGGACGATCGTGAGCGCCGCGCGACAATACCACTGAAACATGGCAACAACTGATTCTTGCTGAACCCCCTTGTCGCTCTGGTTGACACAGCACGTATCACTCCATCCCCACCGGAAGCGCCTTTACGAGCTTGTAAAAGTTGATGAGTTTGTCGTTCGCGGGGGATGCAGGGAGTCCATAGACTAGGGTATTCTCGACCAATGCCTCACTCATTGAGCGACGAATGAGCACCATTCTTGCCCATCCCGTCAGTACACCTTCCGGAGTAAGCTGAAAGAGCCTCATCATGTTTTGGGGATCTACGGGAGCGGAGGTCTGTGTGCGAGGAGAGGATACACGGGTTGTCGGGTCTGTTTGCCTCGTCTCCGATTTCCTGAAGCCTCGATGCACATCGGTGTGTGAATTCTCTTTCAAGCAACGCATTTCTTGCTCCAAGCGCACCTGGAGCAGCCAAAGATAAATTGATAAGGACGTGATCTTATACGACTTTGCTCACATCATCGCGGTAGGGTAAGGGAAGAATGTCACAAAGATTCCGCAGCGTGATTGCCGTTTCTCCAGCAGTCGCAATGTCATAGTAGTGGACGACGGACCCGATACATTTATGTGTCGTATTGTCCCAGAGTGAGAGCGACGAATTAGCGGAGGCTACGATGACCGTGTTGTTGGCCAGTGCGATACAACTTGGTTTGTCGTCGCCAATGTGAATGCGCCATTTCGCGAGCGGTGAACACGTTTGATCGAGACAGTGAGTGTTGCCGTCTTCAAGTTTGGACAACTGAGACGGTTGGAGTCGCTCGGCCAGGCGAGGGACTGGTTACAACACGAATTAGCTTGGATTGAAAAGTCTGCGAAGTTGCCGCTGCCGTCGTAGACCCGCACAGCGTTCTCGATTCCACGTGGCAGTTGCTCTGCCGTCTTCCTGTCCCGCCCTCACTCGCGTCGCCCTCCCTCATTCTCGCACCACCTCAACGCGTCGAGGACGGCGTGTGGCGACCGCCCTTGCCCCAGTCGTCCGCGTCACCTCCGTCGCCGCATCCAAGACGGCGTGCGACGACTGCCGTATGCTCTCGGCACAACGAGAGTATACGACGGTCGCCGTAGGTCGTCACCTCCCTCGTTTTCCCTCGTCATCGCCTTCCCCACCTGGACGTCATGTATGCGGGTGGGCGTACGCATCACCTCGCTTGGTCACCAACCCGCCCGCCCTCACCCTCGCCCTCGCACATCACTGTCGCTCATGATGCGCTTGCCCTCACCCACGACACGCAAGCATAAGAAGGTACGCCCGACTGCCCTCCCACGATGGCGAGCATAGGAACCGAGTGCACAAACGCGCACGCAAATACGTGGACACGTGGATTGTGGCGCGTCTCGCACTTGCTCTGCTCATGCACCCGTCCTTGTATTTTCCAATGTCCCCACCGTGTTTGCGGAAAAGTGCGAGCATATGCGAACACACGCGAACGCCTGGTACGGGATGACGACGTTACAGTTGCTACGACCCACGGAGACCATAGTAGGTCGCGCTTTATGACTGATTGTCAGCATTCACAGCTCCGTGGCTCTCCTTTATGTTGGACGCACATAGTACTTTCATGCGATGTTCTCTGGACGAATACCTGAATCTGAAGGCATACTCAAGGTAATTACTGATTTCAAGGGTGACTCAGTTGTTGACCACCGTCGATGCCGCAGATGACACAAAAATCAGGGTTTAAGTACGGTCGAGGTGAGAGTTAACACCTCGCAGAATTTATCCACGGCGGCACAACGCGAGTCGAAACAAGACGATCCGCCGACTCTAGTGGTAAGATCCCTTAGGTCTCAGGTTCCGTCTCATTCGAGAGAGGTCGTTCGCACCAACGGAACCCTGCCATCTTCAACGATCTGGTCCGCATCGCTCAGTACTACATATCCCAGATCTAAATGCCTTATGCCTGCCGAGGTCGTTCACTTTGGCTAGTTCCAGCATGACGCAGGGTCAGAACTTGAATAACAAAACAATGGTGGGTACTTGGTCCCCCGTGGGTTCGAAACCGTTCCCATCGCGCATTCCCGACCTGACCCTCACAATCAGAGAGGGGCACCCGATGGGAGCGAGATGTTGACGATGGCTCAATAGCTTCTCCCACAAAAAGCAGTCATCCATATAACCAGACATTAACACTGATCGCAAATGGCACATGTATGCGAAGAGACACATCAAATACACAAGTACGAGGCAACCATACAATGACATGGACTAAGCGCCGATATGTACATACAGAATGCGCTGATCAAGCGGAACAATACCAACCAACGAGTTCATCGTCCTGTGCAGCGCCCACGCCGCTCGAGTGTGATCCAGCCGACCACATCCATCTAACATATTCTCGTAAAACATGCTCGTGATCTTATTCGTATCTTCGTCGTCCACCGCCCACATCGTCCCAATCACGGATCGGAACCCTGCAAACTGCATCGCTGACGCCAAGTGGATCACCTCGTCTGGACTCTCCTCGTCTCCGACCGTCGTATGACAAGCAGACAGGTAGGAAAACTCCGCGTTCTCTAACTTGCATCCCATGATTCGTTCCACAGTAAACCGGCCGTCGTAGAGACCAAATGCGGAGTCAAAGGGCTGCTTCCTGTTTGGGATACCGTGGCATGCAAAATGAACCCACTCGCTCGTCCTCAGCTCCTTCGAGACTTCGGACATACTTGATTCGGGACCTTCAAGGCGCCTGAGTGTGGCGAGACCCTGAATGCGCTCGGCAATGATAGCCAGCTCGCTGCCGACAGAGAAAAGCTCGCTTTCGCCTTTCGCGTTCGCCTGACCCACAGCAAGGAAAGATTTCGCCTCGTGTATCAAAGTCGTCGTCGATGGATGATTCCGTCTCGCACGGATGAGGGCAGTCAATGTGGGAGTGTAAGACGAGATGTACAAATGGGAAAAACTCCTTTGGCCGTTCCGATACGGATTAGCCGCGTGCAATGGCAGAAGGCAGAACTCGGCAGTGGGACACCACCAGATACGTGAGCCAAGTGGAACTGTTTCCTGAAGAAAATTAGCAATGGGTGAGACCACCTCATCCCAAAGGTTCCTCAGGAAGCGAGCCAGATTTCTTCCCATGTCCATTGTCTTTGCATCCAAAGTCAGAGATTGGAGTTCCATCGACAGGTCCTGGACACGGGATTTAGTGATTTGCAATGGGATATGAACCGGATCTCTGTCAAAAAAGACAACGAGTGCATCGCACGTATACTGGCTAGCATTCACAATGACGACAGGTCCTCCACTGGCAGCGTGCTGGAGTTCTGAGAAGGAAGACGGGAGAAGGAAACGAGCAAGACCGGGTAATTTGCGAATGTTTGTGATTGCGGATTGCAGATCAACATTGAGACTGCACAGCGTGTTATGCTGATCTGGACTTTCTGAATGAATTGTATGGTGTATTTCTGATGAGAGTCGAGTAAACTCGTTCGCAAGGGATTGTCCTTCCTGACCCGAGGCGATGACACCTTCTAGAGGGGAGCGGAGACGAGCAATCTGGGTCCAGAATACCCCGCGACCTTGCTCGAGAAGCTCAACCGCTTTTTTGGCATGTTGATTACGGAGACAAGCGGAAAAGGCGTCGATTGCTAGGGATGAAGCAAAGTCTTTGAAACTCTGGAGACGATTGGGTAGGGATGGTAAAATTGCGAGATGTTGAACGAGCAGTCGAAGAGATGTTTCGTATGCGAGAAGGACTGTGGGATGGCGGAAATCCTCAGCTTGCGTGATCCATTGTTTGGCAGCAGAGAGATCAGCTGGTGAGAGTGTTTGTGGGATATTTGACAACTGGGAGTAGAGACTGAATAGATCCTCTCTGTCTTTCAAATCTTTCGACTGGGTGGAGCGAACATAGAGACAAAGTGTAAATGTACGTAACGACGATGATCGATGGGAGTGTCCAGGTGGGCGAAGTTCGAGGGCTCGTCTCGCCAGGATGATGGCCTCATTGAGGTCCGTCATGTCTCTAAGTTGCATGTAACGAGAGCAGAGATAGGATGCGACATTGTTCAACGACGTTGATCGATGCGGGTGTCCTGACGGGAAAAGGTCGAGGGCTTGTCTCGCGAGGATGATGGCCTCATTGAGGTCCGTCATGTCTCCAAGCTGGATGTAACGAGCGTAGAGATAGGATGTAACATTACCCATCGATGTTGGTTGTTCTGGGTATCCTGACGGAACGTCGAGGGCTTGTCTCCCGAGGATGATGGCCTCATTGAGGTCCGTCATGTCACCAAGCTGGTGGTAGCGGGTGTAGAGATAGGATGCAACATTGCCCAATGACGTTGATCGATCTGGGTGCCCTGATGGGCGAAGATCGAGGGATTGCCTCGCGAGGATGATGGCCTCACGGAGGTCCGTCATGTCTCCAAGCTGCTTGTAACGAGTCCAGAGATAGAGTGCTACACGGCCCAACGACGTTGATCGTCCTGGGTGCCCTAACGGGCGAAGGTTGAGGGCTTGTCTCCCGAGGATGATGGCCTCATTGAGGTCCGACATGTCTCCAAGTTGCTCGTATCGAGTCCAGAGATAGGATGCAACATTGCCTAACGACGATGATCGATGCGGGTTCCCTGACGGGAAAAGGTCGAGGGCTTGTCTCGCGAGGATGATGGCCTCATTGAGGTCCGTCATGTCTCCAAGGTGGTTGTAACGAGTCGAGAGATAGACTGCTACACTGCCCAACGACGTTGATCGACCCGGGTGCCCTAACGGGCGAACGTCGAGGGCTTGCCTCCCGAGAATGATGGCCTCATTGATGTCCGTCATGTCTCCGAGTTGCTCGTAACGAGCGCAGAGATAGGATGCGAGGTTGTTCAACGACGATGATCGATTCGGGTGCCCTGACTCGGATGGGAAAAGGTCGCAGGCTTGTCTCCCGAGAATGATGGCTTCATTGAGGTCTGTCATGTCTCCAAGCTGCTCGTAACGAGTGTAGAAATAGGATGCGACGTTGTTCAACCATGTTGATCGTTCTGGGTGCCCTGACGGACGAAGGTCGAGGGCTTGTCTCCCGAGGATGATGGCCTCATTGAGCTCCGTCATGTCACCAAGCTGGTTGTAGCGAGTGTAGAGATAGCCTGCAACATTGCCCAATGACGTTGATCGTTCTGGGTGCCCTGACGGGCAAAGGTCAAGGGCTTGTCTCCCGAAGATGAGGGCCTCATTGAGGTCCGTCATGTCTCCAAGCTGCTGGTAACGAGTGCAGAGATTGTTTGCGACGTTGCTCAACGCTGTTGATCGATGCAGGTGCCCTAACGGGCAAAGGTCGAGGGCTTGTCTCCCGAGGATGATGGCCTCATTGAAATCTGTAATATCTCCAAGTTGGTTGTAACGAGTGGAGAGGTAGTTTGCGACGTTATTCAACAACACTGATCGACCCGGGTGCCCTGACGGGCGAAGATCGAGGGCTTGTCTCCCGAGGATAATGGCCTCATTAAGGTCCGTCACGTCTCCAAGCTGGTGGTAACGAGTGCAGAGATAATCAGCAAGTTGTGTTAGTGCGCACGATCGTTTGTCGTTGTGACCGGGTGGGCAACGGTCCAGTGTTTGACGCTCAAGAACAATTGCCTTGCTAATGTCGCCCGTCCCTTCCCCTTGCATGAACTTAGTAAATGCTGGCTATTCTCGACAAAACAGTGAAATAAGCACCTTTCGATTTCATCTTGTTTTACTGAGGGTTGGGATGGTGAGGAAGGGGATTGGACAGTGAAAAGAAGTGACAATGTTAATGTAGTGTGACAATGTCGGCGACTTCGCCGCAATGAGTCGCTTAAGGCAGCCTCGTGGTTTCCGTATTTTTAGTTTGCACAGCAATGTGTTGGCTTGCAAAAAGCTGTTCTCACCGCCCAATGTAAGACACGTGGCAAGCAAGGAGTCCTCGTAGCCCTAAGACACCAATCAGTTCAAAAGAAAGGCTAAAACGATGACAAAAAACAATGGTTTCGACACATCAAAATCGACTCCACCATAGCAACCGCTATCACGTGGTCCCCTTCAAAAACGTCCTCCTCCTCGCCATACCTCCTCGGATACTTCAACGTCTGCTTCGAAAGAATATACTTGAGTGTGTTCAGGAAATGTCGCTGGATCATGTCTGGGGATGCCACCCCTTTAACTCGTTGCGACCGGTATATAATAAAATTTTAATATACGAAGCGGAAGACGACGGTGTCGATCGAGGACGTGATGAACTCTACGAACAAGACGATGAATTATGGAGCAATCTGTGATAATGTCAGAAATGCAAAAGAGTGTAGAGTGAAGAAATACGCACAGCAAGTGCCCCGCGACCAAAGTGATAAAGATATTGATCGAGCATGTCACAGTATATCTGAACAGTGACGATCACCTCCGTCGCCGAATGTGCGGTCCGCAACGCCTTTGCAAACATTCTAGCACTCGTTTGCTGTCCTCCTGTGGGTACTGTCGATAACGCGTCAGTGACGATCTATAGCGCAGAGCGATACTCACCGCCTTGGCACCCTCCCCACCCTCCCCCTCCTTGCCTTTCCTTTTCCCTTCCTCTCCCTTCCTCTCTCCTTCACCTCCACCACCGCCTCCTACCACCCCAAATGACTTGCAGCATGCACCGCCGTCGGCTGATGCGGCTTTTTCAACAACTTGGCCCCATGCAACGTAGCCTTGGTTACTATCAACGTGTTATACCCGTCCACCTCGAACACCTTTGCGCCCTGCAACGTCCCAATGATCAACGTGATCGAAGCCAACTATGATCGGCTCTCCGAAATTGAGTCCTCGTTAACCGAACACGCTTGTGCGTACGGGTCGTACGCTAGGTCTTCGAACCCAGAGCCACATTCGGAGGCGATTTGAGCGGCGAGGAGAAAGCGACGGAGGGCGAGTGAGGCGGAGTCGAGTTGTATCGCGAGGATGGAGGTGCTTTCGATTGGCAGTCGTCTTCCTATTCCGAAGCTGCCGTGGTTAGAAGACAAACATAATTATTGCGATCTCACCAAATGTTCACGAATTTTGTACCGCCGAAGTGATGAGCGCAGGAAACGTGTACCACATCCGTTCGTCCCCAGCTTTAAAGTGCCGACGTGCAGTTTGCAGCAGCTGACGAGTGCGGTGCGCCAGTTAATTCTCGACTCTCTCGATCCAGGAAATCTTGATAACCCACCTCAAATTGCACCCAAAATGACTCAGCCGCACCATCCGCGCTACCCACCCATGCTCATCCGCCGTATCCTCCTTCTCCACCGCATACGGACCTTGTCTCCCTATCTCCTTCACGTCTTTCACTGGCCCACCACCGATGGCAGAAGCGTTCGTGTGATCCTTGATTAACACGTGACACAAATCCAACACTCTATCCATCCATGTCCCCGGGTATCTCGATCACGGTTCCATTCTTGAACACGCTAGAAAAAATTCTGTGTGCGATGGAACGGTGCGTGGAAAACAGCTGTTGCGTCAGGAGCGGGCCGTAGCGTTAGCCCAGGATGGCAAGAAACATGAGCACGGATTGGTACTACGAGTTGATTGGGGCGACGAGCACCGTACCAGAATCCCTGGACAAACATGGCCATTGAGACAAACTGAGTTGTACCAGCCGTGACACCCCAGACGGCACCGAGTGACTGAACGGCGACTGCCACACGCTTAAGAAGAGCATGCTCGTGAGAGGCTGCATTCGCTGCTTTGACTGCGCCAAAATTTGAAACGACGCGGGTAACAAGGGAAGCGGCGTGGGCAATAAGTGTTTGTTCACGTGCCAAACGTGGTGTTGCAAAGGCCTGAGAGAATCCCTGGATGAGGATGGGAAATGGGACTGCCGAGAGGACGACAAGGGTCAATAGATGCGACCAGTAAAATGCGACCATAAGAGCCGATAACGTAATATTGAATAAGTTGGCCAGACGCAAGGGATGACGCGGCGTGCACGTCGTCAGTTTTCCTGTTAAATGAGTCAATATAGTGGGCCACGCGAATCACCAAGAGGGAGCTTGCCTAGCGAACTTGGCCATGAGGCCGGCAACGCCTATGGAGCACCCTCGCCACCGATGTCCTGCACGTCGGTGGGATTGGCGCTACCCATTTGCATATTGAACCATTCCATCTGATTGTGCACGACCGCGTGGTAGACCCTTCTTAGCAACTCGACGACGTTGCATTCGCCGACCCATATCCATAGGCCGCTGCTCATCAGAAGGGCACCCAGATCGAGCCCAAGAAGCTCTAGTGCAGCAAGGCCGACACCATGAAGAAGGGGATCCTTGACTACTTGTGATGGATGTGGAGTGAGAGGGAAAGCGGCAAATGTGTTGAGTCTGGCCGACGACGTAAGTCATGAAAAGAACGATGCCACCCGCTGCCATGGACGATGCAATGGCAGGTGCAAGCAACACGAGGTTCCGTCTCGGAGTGAGGAAAGCGAAGAGGATTTTGAAGGACGGTGCTGGCGGGGGATGAGGGGGATGTCATGGAAGAATGTGGTGGGTAAGAGAGGGTGGTATCCGAGTCACATTTCTTGATGTCGATAGAAGAGAGAGTCGATGTTCACACAGATAGCTCCAGTTTGGAGTTCGTGGTTGGGTCGTAGTTATTCATCGTTGTCACGGACGACGACGAGCAACACCTGTGCAAGTAAACGAGAAAGAGAAAGAATTGAAATGACCCTTTGCCATGTTCGCGCTGCTCATTTTTGTTGTCTGAAACCGCTATCGCGTGATACCCACGTTCCAAAATGCCCCAACGACTTCCACCTCGTCATACCTCCCCGGATCCTCCGACGTCTTCTTCGAAAGAATATACTGGAGTGTGTTCCTGAAATGTCGCTGGACCATGTCTGGAGACGCGACCCCTTCTATTCTTTGTGATGGGTGCAGGTAGGAAGCGGAAGACGAGGGAGAGGTGCTGGTGTCGATCGAGGGCGTGATGAGCTCAGCTGTACGAGCGAGACGACGAATTTTGGGGTGACCGAAGTCGGAAACTCGTCAGCGTCGACAATACAGTAAAGGAAAGAAGAGATACGCACAGCAAGTGTACACTCGAGGCGACGCTGTGTGCGATCGAACGGCGCGTGGAAAAAAGTTGTTGTGTGCGGGATGACGAGCGACGGTAATACGTTATTAATCAATTTGAGGACAGTATGCTCTGGGAGTATGTACATCTCTGGAGATGGACGAGGTTGGTGCCGACGAGGACGCGGAGTTCGCGCACGCACGAGGGACCTAAACGAACCATTCCGCATCCTGTGTAGACCGTCGACGTCAACTTTGACTACTACTCCCTCGGCAACCGTCGCTCTCCCGTACGCGTCTTCTTGTCCCGCCCTCACTCGCGTCGCCCTCCCTCATTCTCACACCACCTCAACGCGTCGAGGACTGCCCTTGCCCCAGTCGTCCGCGTCACCTCCCTCGCTGCATCCAAGACGGTGTGCAACGACTGCCGTATACTTGCGGCAAGCCTTCAGCTGAGGTCGTTACTTTCTCTTGTACGACTCCGGGAAACACGTACATGGAATTGATGTGCTTCAAATTTCCGACGAAAACAGAACTGGTCAGTCACGATGCGACACGTGGATCCACTAGTTCCACGGCGACCATCCTGAGAAAGGAGAGTCGCACTATACAATTCATTGGCATGGTGGCTCTCGTTTGCAGCGTACACACGCAGTATTTTCACGAAATTCCCGGGACGAACACCTAATTATCAGGCATATTGAAGTTACTCGTTTCAAGGCATGTGCCCGTGACTCAGTTGCTGACCGCCGATGCCCGCAGGTGACACAGAAGTCAGGGCCAAACTACACTCGAGTCAACACGTACGACGGCACAACGCAATCAAGACAAGACAATCCGCCGACTCCAGTGGCAAGATCCCTCAGGTTTCAGGTTCCATCTCGATCGAGAGAGGTCGTTTGTAGCAACGGAACCCTGCCATCCTCAACGATATGGTCCGCATCGCTCAGTACTAAATATTGCAGATCTCAATGTCTTATTCCTGGCGAAGGACTGCGATCACTTTCGCTAGTTCCCCCATGACGCAGGGTCAGAATTTGAATAACAAAATAATGATGGGTTCATCGTGGGTTCTGAACCGTTCCCATCCCACCTCCCCGACCTGACCCTCACAATCAGAGAGATATTGACGAGGGCCAACAGCTTCTCCCACATGCTGGAATGCAACTCTGGACACCACTCGCCAAGCCAATATACGCACATAACCAGACATTCATACGTTCGAGCAAATGCATGCAAAGAGACACATCATATACACAAGTACGAGGCAACCATACAATGTCACGGACTAGGCACCGATATGTACATACAGAATGCGCTGATCAAGCGGAACATCAGCAACCAATGAGTTCATCGTCCTATGCAGCGCCCACGCCGCTCGAGTGTGATCCAGCCGACCACATCCATCTAACATATTCTCGTAAAACATATTCGTGATCTTGTTCGTATCTTCGTCGTCCACCGCCCACATCGTCCCAATCACAGACCGGAACCCAGCAAACTGCATCGCGGATGCCAAGTGGATGACCTCGTCCGGACTCTCCTCGTCTCCGACCGTCGTATGACAAGCAGACAGGTAGGCAAACTCCGCGTTCTCTAACTCGCATCTCATGATCCGTTCCACTGTAAACCGACCGTCGTAGAGACCAAATGCAGAGTCAAAGGGTTGCTTCCTGTTTGGGATACCGTGGCATGCAAAGTGAACCCACTCGCTCGTCCTCAGCTCGTTCGAGACTTGGGACATACTCGATTCGGGACCTTCAAGGCGCGTGAGCGTAGCAAGACCCCGAATGCGCTCGGAAATGATGGCCAGTTCTGTGTCGACAGAGAAAAGCTCGCTTTCGCCTTTCGCGTTCGCCTGACCCACAGCAAGGAAAGATTTCTCTTCGTGTATCAAAGTCGTCGACGATGGATGATTCCGTCTCGCACGGATGAGGGCAGTCAATGTGGGAGTGTAAGACGAGATATACAAATGGGAAAAGCCTCTTTGGCCGTTTCGATAAGGATTAGCCGCGTGCAATGGCAGAAGGCAGAACTCGGCAGTGGGACACCACCAGATACGTGAGCCAACTAGAACTGTTTCCTGAAGAAAATCAGCAATGGGCGAGACGACCTCATCCCAAAGGACTCTCAGGAAGCGAGCCAGATCTCTCCCCTTGTCCATTGTCTTCGCATCGAAAGTCAGAGATTGGAGCTCCAACGACAGGTCCTGAACGCGGGATTTAGTGATTTGCAATGGGATATGAACCGGATCTCTGTCAAAAAAGACAACGAGTGCATCGCACGTATACTGGCTAGCATTCACAATGACGACAGGTCCCCCACTGGCAGCGTGCTGGAGTTCTGAGAAGGAAGAGGGGAGGAGGAATCGAGCGAGACTGGGTAATGTGCGAATTTGAGAGATTGCGGATTGCAGATGAAGATTAAGACCGCACAGCTTGTTGTGCTGATCTGGACCTTGTAAATGAAATGCATTTCGTATTTCTGATGAGAGTCGAGTAAACTCGTTCGCAAGGGACTGTCCTTCCTGGCCCGAGGCGATGACATCTTCAAGGGGGGAACGGAGACGTGCAATTTGGGTCCAGAATACCGCGCGACCTTGCTCGAGAAGCTCGACCGCTTTTTGGGCACGTTGATCACGGAGACAAGCGGAAAAGGCGTCGATTGATAGGGATGAAGCGAGGTCTTTGAAACTCTGGAGACGATTGGGTAGGGATGGTAAAATGGCAAGATGTTGAACGAGTAGTCGAAGAGATGTTTCGTATGCGAGAAGGACTGTGGGATGGCAGAAATTCTCAGCTTGCGTGATCCATTGTTTGGAAAAAGAGAGATCAACCGGTGAGAGTGTTTGTGAGATATTTGACAACTCGGTGTAAAGACTGAATAGATCTTCTCTGTCCTCGTTCGACTGGGTGAAGCGAACACGGAGACAATGTGCAAGTTTAAGTAATGACCATGATCGGTCAGGATGGCCAGGTGGGCGAAGGTCGAGGGCTTGTCTCGCGAGGATGATGGCCTCATTGAGGTCCGACATGTCTCCGAGCTGCTTGTAACGAGTAGAGAGATAGGATGCAACATTGCTCAACGACGTTGATCGTTCTCGGTGCCCTGACGGGCAAAGGTCGAGGGCTTGTCTTCCCATGATGATGGCCTCATTGAGGTCCGTCATATCTCCAAGCTGGTCGTATCGAGTGCAGAGATAGGATGCAACATTGTCCAACGACGTTGAACGAATCGGATGCCCTGACGGCTGAAGGTCAAGGGCTTGTCTCCCGAGGATGATGGCCTCATTGAGCTCCGTCATGTCACCAAGCTGGTGGTAACGAGTGCAGAGATAGTTTGCGACGTTGTTCAACGACGTTGATCGATGCGGGTGCCCTGACGGGCAAAGGTTGACGGCTTGTCTCGCGAGGATGATGGCCTCATTGAGGTCCGTCATGTCTCCAAGATGGTTGTAACGAATGGAGAGATAGCGTGCGACATTGTTCAACGACGCTGATCGATGCGGGTGCCCCGACGGGCGAAGGTCGAGGGCTTGTCTCCCAAGGATGATGGCCTCATTGAGGTCCGTCATGTCTCCAAGCTGGTGGTAACGAGTGAAGAGATGAGATGCAACATTGCCTAACGACGTTGATCGATGCGGGTGCCCTGACGGGCGAAGGTCGAGTGCTTGTCTCCCGAGGATGATGACCTCATTGAGGTCCGCCATGTCTCCAAGCTGGTGGTAACGAGTGAAGAGACAGTTTGCGATGTTGTTCAGCGACGTCGGTCGATTTGGGTACCCTTCTGGGCAAAGCTCCAGTGCCTCTCTGCAGTAGATAAGCGCTTCTTCGACGTCCTCTATTGCTCCTAGATTGTTGTAACGACCCCAGAGATGTTCACCAAGCTGATTTAGTGAGTCCCATCGTTCGTCGTGACCGGGTGGGCAACGGTCCAGTGCTTGGCGATCAAGGACGATTGCCTCACTAATGTGGTCCGTCCCGTCCCCTTGCTCAAACTTGGCGAACGTTGACTCTGCTCGTGAAAGTATCTCATCGACTGAAATAGTCGCCTCTCCACTTGAGTCCCTCTGGCCTCCTTTCTCATGCTTGGTGTGCCACTTAGCTCGAGAGGACCGCTTTTTGGCTGATGCGTGAATGTAGGCTTTTCTCGACAAAATAGTGACATAAGTACCTTCCGATTTCATCTTGTTTCACTGTGGCTTGGGATGAAGATGAGGCACTGGACAGTGGAAAGAAGAATGTGAGAATGTGAGAATGTCGGCGACTTCGCCGTAATGACTTGACTTGCTTCCTTGAGGCAGCCTCGTGTTTTCCGTATTTTTAGTTTGCACAGCAATGAGTTGGCAATGTACATACTGCCACAGGCTGTTCGCACAGCCCGTGGTAAAACCTGGCGAGCAAGGAGTCCTCGTAGTCCTAAGACATCAATCAGTTCAAAAAAGGGCCATGGCTCAAACAACGACAAAAAACGGTATCGACAGATCGAAATCAACTCCACGCTCTATACGTACCCAGCAAATATCTTCAAAATTGTAGCAACCATCAAAAATGTCCCAACGACTTCCACCTCGTCATACCTCCCCGGATTCTCCGATGTTTTCTTCGAAAGAATGTACTGGAGTGTGTTCCGGAAATGTCGCTGGATCATGTCTGGGGACGCCACCCGTTCGATTCGTTGCGACAGGTGCAGGTACAAAGCGGAAGGCGACCGAAAGGCGATGGTGCCGATTGAGGACGTGATGAACTCTACGAGCCAGACGATGAATTTTGGAGCAACCTGTGAGGATGTCAGAAACTCCATCAAGAGAGTGAAGAGTGAAGAGATACGCACAGCAAGTGCCCCGCGACTCAGATAAAAGTAGTACGGATATTGATCGAGCGTGTCACAGAATATCCTCCGTCGCCGAATGTGCGATCCGCAACGACTTTTGCAAACATTCCAGCATTGATTTGTTGTTCTACTGTAGATAACCAGTCAGTCACAATCGATAGTGCAGAACGATACTCACCGCCTTGGCACCTTCCCCATCCTCCCAGCCTCCTTCCCTTCCAGCTCCCCTCCCTCCCCCACTCCTTCCACCTCCACTGCGCGCTCGGCAGGTGCTGCAGATGCCATAGAGATTAGTGTTTTACACCGTCTGGAAATTGTCCAGTGGAAACTCCAATGCAGGATCCACGACCGAGATAGCGTTCTGTAACGTTCTGTAATCGTGGGCGTGGGCCGGGTATGAATGGCAACGTCGTTCGTGTCGACCCGATGTGTTTGAAGTGTTCTTGCGGCTTGTCAAAGTCGTGCACGTCGCATAGGTAGGCCTATAGAGCGCGCCATCCGAACAATTGAACGTTTCGGAACTCCTGCTGGTTCTTCTTCCCTACATCCGTGTATTCCAAAAGAAAATGGAAAGGAAGGGCATGGTGAGTGAAAGCCTGTATAAGTTAGTGGTCAAAGCGGGACGGTTGACTGACGGGTCCGGCCAGACCAGCCTTGTCCAGCGGCGCGACTCTCGATGACTGTGGAGGAGAGACAACTAATTGAAGAGCGCAAAAGACTTCCATGTATGCAGCATAACGATAGAGGTCACTAGTCACTGGCAGGCAGGAGTAATGGCGATCGTTGAAACTAATAAAAAGAATTCACAGAACGTTTTACTTAGCAGAGACGAAAAATGTCGTCGTTTCTTCTTTCAGTATTCTCACGCGAAAGCGGCGAAACTTCCATCTTGAAAGCACCTTTAACAAAGTACAAAATACGAAAGATTGAATATTCGACGATGCGCTTGATTCGAAAGGAAGTCGGGAAGCAATCCCGACTCATCTGGAAAACTCTGAGTCCATTCTCCATTCTCCATTGGAACATTAATATTGACGCGGAGTCGGACGTCGCGTCAGCCGGGCTGGCAAGCAGTCGGAGATCTTTCGTTCTCCTTACATTGCGATCGTGTCCTGATCATAGCATTGCAGGAAACCTCAATCGATTGGTGCAGCACTCAGTTCAGGCTGGAAATTGTAAGAGAACAGATGTTTGCTCTTGTAAAGCGACTTTCCCTTTTCCTCTTTTCCTTTTGCCTCGGCCCTTTCCTTTAGGCGCTTCTCAACGCCGCACGCCGCTTCCGACCTCCCTCGAGCAGTTCATGTCTTTTTCCCGCTTCTTCGTTCTGTACTCCTGCGCCATGTCATCGCCACCAAATTTTCGTTTGTTGTCATCTTCGCGGGCTGTGGGACCATCGGTGACCATCGCCTCCCAGGCTTTCGGCAGCGAGTCCGAGTCCAAAGCCTCTGGCGGTGCTTTCTGTTTCCATTTGCGATCCTCCTTCGACTCAAGAACTCTCTGTTCCTGTTCGCCCGCCGCTTTCTTTTATACCTCTATCGTCGTTTTCTGATTAACAGGAGCTAAGAAAGTGGGCAAAGGGAACGACAATCAACAAACAAACAAAATAGACGGACATGAGACAACATCACCGGGTCGAGTCCGTGGTTGCAACTACCACTTCCCATTCCATGTATCGTGGAACTTCCATATTTCATTTGGTCTTGCATGTACTCCGCAAGTGGTCGTTCCGACAAGAGCACCTCCTGCCGCTCGACCAGGTACTTCAGCGGTTCGAGAACCTCGGGGAAGTCTTCCAATAACGGATACGTCTCCAGGGAGAGCCCGCAAGCCAGAATGCGAAGACATAATTCCGTCGTTGTTCGCGCAGAAGACTCGGTAGGGAAGGCCACTTCCACTTCAGGTGAATCGAGACCGAGGTCGGCTAAGATCGCAATATAAGGAAGAGGCTTCGAGAAGCTCTCATCTGGGCCACCGATCGTCGGATCGGTCCTCTTGATATCCCTCAGCGCATCGGACTGCTTGTCCGCGGGAGCCCGGTCAGATATCAGGATTTCGGACATGCAGTCCGAGCCACTCTGTCCGGGACGCAGTTGGGGACTGGCGCGATAGCACCAATATGCACCAGACCGTTACAAACAGGCTTAGCCTAGGGTGAAAATACATAGCGGCCGGGGCCCACCAAACCGCTTGATAATGAGTAAGAAATTGTACTCGGCTCCAAGTCGAGGATTGGGATGACATCAAAGGGTATGGACATGAACAGCGACGAAAGGCATTGACCAGGCATTACAAATGGGCCACCTGATGTGGGATAAATACTAGAAATGAGAGAAACGAGCCGAAACATCGCGATCGAGGGGGAACATAACTTATCGGACCATCAAATCATAGGCTCCTCCACGCCAACTGCTTAGGAATCACAAATCCGTCGCTGATCTCCCAATAGCCTCAAGTTGCATTTCTTCATCACCCTCCTCGCCCGTACCGTTCCTACCCCCTGCGAATGCGATCGCAGAGACAGAGGTATCGTGTCCAGCAATGTTCCTGACGCACGAAGAGATCCCAAAACCACTGTCGATCCCGTCACAGCAACGGAGGGTATCCTTGGCGTACAACTCCCGAATGCTGAGCACGAACCGAGGCATGACGGGGAACGTGGTTGCGATCCAGAAGTGAAAACAGATCAGGTCCCAGACAGGGAGTAAAGAGTCACCACTTGCGTTCTCGATCGCGGATGGGATATTGTTGAGCATATTCCTGAGTTGAAGAGCAAAATGAGATCCGTTAGTCTGTGTGGGCACACATTGACCGCACAGTAGCGACAAAAATCTATGAACGACATACAATAAGATATAAAAGACACCCTCCCTGACGATCAAGGACATATACCGGTTGAGTTGCCACTGCTTCGTCGTCTTGTACATCGCAGTTGATTCCTGGATGGTCGGGATGAGAGCAAGAACCAGTAATAGGAAATCGAAGAGCGTCGGGTAGATGACCACATATTTGAAGTAACGCCCAATTACAAGATACACTGTGGTGCAAATCGAGTAATCGAGTCCTTGGATGATTGAAACTGAAGGAAAGGCAACAAGGAGACAGATCTGTTCATTTTCTTTTTCCAATTAGATGGATCCATACCTGTGGTGACATCGGTATTTGGATTATCAAAGCCAGCGCCCATAACAACTTGGAGAATAGCCCGGATTGTATAACCAAGCAATAGGATTCTAAGGATTGTCTTTGACCGATTCCACATAGCGTAAACACGCAGAACCATGAATACTGAGATTGAAGCCGAAATATAACATGAGGTGACACTGTGAACTGAGACCCAACAACTCACAATCAGAAGTGCAAATGAACACCACAAATGCCCAATTGCACGAATAATTAAGTCCAATACCTATGAAAATATACCTTTCAGTAGAGCATCATACATGATAATGATAAACCGCACTTACACCTACATGATCATGAACCAGAATGTATGATCTATGGAATTAACACGTACGTCTACCATACCAATGCATTATTGTTGACAATTCACCCTTTTAAAATGAGAAACAGACCTTCAGTGGACCAGGCGCGAATATACTGCCAGCTTGAAATGACGATGATCAATGTAGCAACGTCAACTGAGTGCCTGGACATACTCACTGAGTGAATAACACCTTCATTGAAAATGGTCAACTTTTTCTCGATAACATGCGTCGCGGTAGTAGACTTACACCGCATTATATATACCGACATAACGGATCTGTTGGAGTATTAGGTGTGAATATCTACACTGACTCGGAGTGCCATGTCGGAAGAGTTGTACCCACTACAACAAACAACGTGGAGAGCCATGTCCATGGCTTGCTCTGCTGTGCTATGAGCGATAAGATCGTTTACACCAAATGTTTCCGAACCCAGATGTATTCGACCTATTAAGCTGTTGAGTTATGAAACGAGATCGAAACAGAGCATGTACCTCTTTTGGAAATGCGAGGACTATGGGCAGAGCAGTTGCAATATTCCCTTCAGTTTGATTCTTCTGGATCGATTGTTAGACTGCTTACTATAATCATAGGCCACAATGGCAACACATGAAACTGCATGCCAGCACGTTAGACTAGTGGACTCATCAATAATTTGTGTAACGGAATATACTTGATGCTGCGTTGTTTAATAGTTGGAGTTGTATAGTCGACTGTATATCAGATGATGACATGTATGAATATGTTGGTCGACAACCTCTGAAAGACAAGGGTGACAGTGAGAGACTCGACAAACCTGATCTTCATTTACGATGAATTTCTGTGAAGAATTTCGATGCTCAGTGAAATTGAAACTACCACGGTCCGCTTTCGGTTTCCCACAGGAATTTGGCTGCGCATTGAGTTCATCAGTGATGCTAAAGGAGGTCTGGCATTTAACAATATTCTTCCTCGTGCCCGCTTTACTTCCTCCTCGCCACTGAGGCGCACTGTTGCACTAGTGGTTAGTTGTGCTGCCCCGTCACGGTCGCCGGAGTTGCTGACTTGAAACAGACGAATGGTCTGAAAACCGTTGGTCTCAGTCAGTAAGTAAGAACGACTGAATGTACTAACGTCGCAAGGGGATCAATCTGATCACGGCAGCGGCGATAAGTGATTATAATATTATGTACTTCAAGTTTCAATACATTGATTTGAGATTTTTCTAGCTCACGCTCAGCCAGACAAACAAGGTTTCTACCGGCGACGCGCGGCGCTACCCAAGTAGATATCGAAATTGATATTAAGTACTTGCCTTCCAAGGGATTTCGTCATCACATGAAAAGCGTCATCTTCGAGGATGTGGATGCTACGTAGTTGCGAGTCGAAGTGTGTGTCCGGGACCGCACTACGGCGGGCAGAAAAAGTATATTACCTGCGGATAACAAACCATCCCCGACTCCTGAGGCCTGAGAGAGGGTTTTGTCAGACGCAAATAAAGCGCGCTCTGCAATCTGCGTTCTCCGACCAAAATTTGTATATAATCTGAGTTCAAAAACTGGCTCTTCTTTCTTCCCCTCTACTTTCTCAGTTCCCCTCGTTCGACACATTGTCTTCATTGTGCCACTTGTACAAAGAACACTCAAACGATATTCTGTACCCAGTGACTATGTAAGGCAGAGGACATCGCATAATGTTTGAGACCAAGCAATATACTATGATCCGCTTTATTTTCCGCATGAACACAGCTTTTGACATCCCTGATAGTAGCCAGATCAGGAGAAAGTTGGCTTAGGGTTATGGCTGAGCCGTATCGACCAAATGGCTCTTTTTCGTCGGACACTTGATGAGAGCCGAAGAACTGCAGAAATGAGGCAAAAACGGAAGAACGCCAATGCTCTCTACATCCGGCGAAGTCGTCATACAAACCCGAAACGCCCAATGCCACTTCACCGCTGAGCAGGCTTACATTGCGATCGTATCCGACCTCCGACACGATCGACGTCCTGATCATCCAAGTAGCATTGCAGGTAACCTCAATCGATTGGTGCAGCGCTCAGTTCAGGTTGGAAATTAAGAGAACACATTTCTTCCTCCCCGATGTTTGCTCTTGTAAAACGACTTTCCCTTTTCCTCTTTTCCCTTTTCCTCGGCCCTCTCCTTCATGCGCTTCTCAACGCCGCACGCCGCCTCCGACCTCCCTCGAGCAGTTCATGTCTCTTTCCCGCTTCTTCGTTCTGTACGCCGGCGCCATGTCATCGCTACCAGATTTTCGTTTGTTGTCGTCTTCGCGGGCTGTGGGACCATCGGTGACCATAGCCTTGCCTCCCAGGCTTTCGGCAGCGAGTCCGAGTCCAATGCCTCTGGCGGTGCTTTCTGCTTCCCCTTGCGATCCTCCTTCGACTCAAGAACTCACTGTTCCTGTTCGCCCATCGCTTTCTTTTGAACCTCTATCGTCCTGATTGGCAGAATCGAGCTAAGGAAGTGGGGCAAAGGGAACGACAATCAAGAAACAAACAGAACAGATGGACACGAGACAACATTACCTGGTCGACTCTGTGGTCGCAGCTACCTCTTTCCCATTCCATGGATCGTGCTTCAGCAGAGATTCCATATTTCATTTTGTCTCTCAAGTGCTCCACAACCAGTCGCTCCGACAAGAGCACCTCCTGCCGCTTGACCAGGTACTTCAGCGCTTCGAGAACCTCGGGGTAGTCTTCCAAGAACGGATACGTCTCCGGGGAGAACCCGCAAGCCCCAATGCGAAGACACAATTCCGTCGTTGTTCGCGCAGAAAACTCGGTAGGGAAGGTCACTTCCAGTTCAGGTGAATCGGGGCCGAGGACGGCTAACATCGCAAAGTGAGGAAAAGGCTTCGAGGAGCTCTCATCGGCGCCACTGACCGTCGGATCAGCCCTCTTGATGTTTCTCAGCGCATCGGACTGCTTGTTGGCGGCAGCCCGGTTAGATACCTGATAAGGATTTGGGACATGAAGTCCGAACCACTCTGTCCGGGACGCAGTTGGGGACTGGCGCGATAGCGCCACTATGCACTAGATCGTTACAAACAGGCTTAGCCTAGGGTGAAAATACATAACGGCCGGGGTCCGCCAAACTGCTTCATAATGAGTAAGAAATTGTACTCGAGGATTGAGATTACAGATTGGCCACCTGATGTGGGATAAATACTAGAAAGATGAGAGAAACGAGTCGAAACATCGCGATCGAGGGGGAACATAACTTATCGGACGAATCATAGGCTCCTCCTTCACAACCAACTACTTAAGAATCACAAATCCGTCGCTGATCTCCCAATAGGCTCAAGTTGGATTTCTTCGTCGCCCTCGTCGCCCGGGCCTCTCCTACCCCCTGCGAATGCGATCGCAGAGACAGAGGTATCGTGTCCAGCAATGTTCCTGACACGCGAAGAGATCCCAAACCCACTGTCGATCCCGTCACAGCAACGGATGATATCCTTGGCATACAACTCCCGAATGCTGAGCACGAACCGAGGCATGACGGGGAACGTGGTTGCGACGGAGAAGAGAAGACAGATGAGGTCCCAGATAGGGGGTAACGAGTTACCATCTGCGTTCGTTATCGCGTTCGGGATATTGTTGAGAAAATTCCTGTGTTGCGGAGCAAGATAAGTTTGTGTGGGCACACATTGACCGCGAAGTAACGACAAGAATATATGAACGACATACAATAAGACGTAAAAGACGCCCTCCCTGACGATCAAGGACATATACCGATTGAGATGCCACTGCTTCGTCGCCTTGTACATCGCAGTTGATTCCTGAATGGTCGGGATGAGAGCAAGAACCAGTAACAGGAAATCGAAGAGCGTCGGGTAGATGACCACATATTTGAAGTAAGGCCCCATTACAGTAAACCCATCGGTGCAAATCGAGTAATCGAGTACTTGGATGATTGAGACTGAAGGAAAGGAAACAAGGAAAAAGATATGTTCAAATTTGTTTTCCAAATAGATGGACCCATACCTATGGTATCGGTATATGGATTGTCAAAGACAGCAGCGATAACAACTTGAAGAATAACCTGGATTGTATAACCAAGCAATAGGATGCCGAGGATTCTCTTTGACCGATTCCACATAGCATAAACACGCAGAACCATGAATACTGTCATTGAGGCCGAAATATAACATGATGTGACAATGTGACTGAGACCCAACAACTCACGATCAGAAGTGCAAGTGAACACCACAAATGCCCAATCGTACGAATAAATAAGTCCAATGCCTATGAAAGTATACATTTCAGTAGAGCATCATACATGATAATGATAATCCGCACTTACACCTACATGATCATGAACCAGAATGTATTATCTGTGGAATTAACACGTACGTCTACCATACCAATGCATTATTGTTGACAATCCACCCTTTTAAAATGCAAAAAAGACCTTCAGTGATCCAGGCACGAATGTAGTGCCACCTTGAAATGACGATGATCAACGTAGCAACCTCGACTCCTGAACATACTCACCGAGTGAATTAGACCTTCATTGAAAATGGTCAACTTTTTCTCGATAACATGCGTCGCGGTAGTAGACTTACACCGCAGTATAGATACCGACATAACGGACCTGTTGGAGTATTGAAATTAATGCATGTGAACATCTACAGTGCCATGTCGGAAGAGTTGCACCCACCATAACAAACAACGTAGAGAGCCATGTCCAGGGCTTGCTCTGCTGTACTATCAGCGATAAGGTTCATCATTTTACGCCAGTTGTTTCCGAACCCAGATGTATTCGACCTATTCAGCTGTTGAGTCGTGAAACTAGATCAGAACAGAGCGTGCATTTGCCTCTTTTGGAAACGTGAGGACTATGAACAGAGTTGCAATATTACCCTCAGTATGAATCTTCTAGATCGATTGTTAGACTGCTTACTATAATCATAGGCCACAATGGCGACCCCTGAAACTGCAAGTAGATTAGATTGGTAGACGTCAATAATATCTGTTACGGAACATACCAGATACTGCATTGTTTAATAGTTGGAGTTGGATAATCGATTGTATATCAGATGACGACATGTATGAATACGGTGGTCGACAACCTCTGAAAGATAAGGGTAAAAGTGAGAGACTGGACAAACCTGATCTTCATTTGCTTACCACTTATATCGTGCTATCGAATGGAATTCTGCGGAGATGAATTTCTTTGTTGCTCACGGGCCGAAGCTTGAAGATAGCAGTACAGCAAGACGTGTAGTATCAGTGAAATTGAAACTACCACCGCTTTCGGTTTTCTACAGGAATTTGGCTGTCCATTGAATTCATCAGTGATGTAAAGAAGGTCTGGCATTCTTCCTCGTGCCCGCTTTACTTCCTCCTCGCCACTGAGGCGCACTGTTGCACTAGTGGTTACTTGTGCTGCTCCGTCACGGTCACCGGGGTTGCTCACTTGAACCAGACGAATGGTCTGAAAACCGTTGGTCTCGGTCAGTAAATAGGAACGACTGAATTTACTAACGTCGCAAAGGGATCAATCTGATCACAGCAGCCATCGAAGGCGATAAGTGTTTAGAAAGATAGAGATCGAAATTGATATTACTTACCTTCCAAGGGATTCCGTCACACGTGGTCATCCTGAAGATGATCAGAAATCCATCAGGAACATTGCAGGCGCCGTCTTCGAGGATATGGATACTGCGTAGTTGCGAATCGAAGTGTGTGTCCGGGACCGCGCTACGGCGGGCAGAAAAAGTATATTACCTGCGGGATAACATACCATACTAGTAGCCAGATGAGGAGACAGTTGGCTTAGGGTTATGGCTGAGCCGTATCGACCAAATAGACGCTTTGTCTTCGGACACTTGATGAGAGGCCGGAGGACTGCAGAAGTGAGGTAAAAACGGAAGCTTCCAACGCCAATGTTCTCTATATTCGAAGTCGTCACATCAGCGTGGTGGTAATTGGGAGCAGCACTGTATCATGATACAAACCCAGTTATGAATGAGATCATGATGAATAGTTCGAGGCTGAGGCGACCGTGCCAAGCCTCCGTTCCAACATCTATGCGTGAGAGGGTGAATATTGGAAAAATCAGGCATCGTGTGATCGTCTCATTTGACAGACATCTTCCCATCGGTGAATATATAGCGATAGTCTTCGGAGGGGAGGGTATAAGGTGTAGATGTGAAACCGTAAGTATTCCGCGACGGATTGTAAACTGGACGTTCAGACCATGATAGCATAGGCATTGACACAGGGTTCGGAGTGTCTATAGGAGCGGGGGCGGGGCGTAGGGCTCGGTACGATCGCGTTCGCGGATGTGTTCGACTCCCTTGTGCATTTTTTTTCGTTGGAAAGGCTGGGGGACGGAGTCGCTCGACGAGCAGCTCAACGACCGGGTATCAAGAGGACATACACGAGAGATGGGCATGTGCGCCGACGAAAGGCGTTGATGAGGCGTTACAGATCCGTCCCAAGGTTCCGACGTGGAGTCGATCAAACTCTCGATCGTGAGGGACTGAGTCAGGCTAGTAATAAGAAAGCCGGGGGCATAGCTTGGGTCGTCTTTGAGCATCATGGATGCTGTGTAGTTGCAAAACAAAGATAGAGTCGCCGGGGACAATAGCTTAGAGCTTCAAATTCTATGGGGATCGAGCGGGTTTAAGAGTTTGAAGACGCGTCCCACGACAGAACGACTCGGAAAACGCACCGGCGAGAACGACGGGACCGTTGGGGGGCCTTACGCCTGGCTCGACGGGGCATTCGCGGAGCTAGGGACGCGGCGGGGCACGGGGCCCCTATTACCTAGTTTAGAACGTCCTACATAGGGTACACTACCCCAATTGGACGGAAATAGATCCAAAAAAAAAAAAAAAAAAAAAAAAAAATTGTTTTATTTGTCTGTGAAGTTCGGAAGAGCACACGTGTGAACACCAGACACAACGG